>CM070093.1:17134643-17142563 GCA_036178185.1 Liparis tanakae
ATATATATTTAAATATATACTATTTATATTTCTATATTAATACATATTTTGTTCTGTCCCTGTTGTCCATCTAACTATCCAAACGGCCTCTAGTTTGTGGTTGTAAAGTTTCATGAGGCTCTGATTTTATCCAGGACGTCACGACTTTAAACGGTGACGTCGTCACATACGAATCCAATTGGACCACATATTGACAGCTGACTGTGGAGTCAGGAATCACAAGGTTGTCTAGTTTTATACGATCTGAGGAAGCGTCTTGAAGACCAAAAACACCTGATTACTCCGATGCTTTTGGTTTCCAGGGTTACGTCAGTCACTCGGATGAAGACGACCCGGAGAGGATACAGATGATGATCCAAAGAGCCGTCGCCGACGCGGGCTGGGTCCTCGATAAAGTACGAGTGAAGGTCTTTAAAAAATATATTCTGATTTCACCTTGACCTTCCATGTTTAATTCTCTTTTTTACTTACAGTACAACAAGAAGAAGTGATGCTCATAACCCACGGGTGTCGGTGGATGGGATGTTCGTTGTGTTATTGGTTCTCGTTATTGTGGAGAAGTGAATGGTGAAGGAACATCTGATGGACTTTTTGGACTCGTCATTATCTATAAAGAAAAAGTGTAAATACTGTTCGGAGATTGAAATGACATGACTGTACTGTAATTATTTTTAAATAAATTGGTCCTCAATAATTGTAGCCTACAGTGTAAACTTAAAGTTACCACAAGGAACTTCAGTGTGGATTATGGCACCCCTGTGGACCAAAGTGGTAGTGTCTCTGAGAGCCAGGGTCCCGTTAGAACAGTGGTTCACAACTGGTTTGGCTGGGGGATCAGCATCACCCCTGAATGACAGCGACCCAAATCGTGGAACATTTTCATCTTCTCAAATCTATTTGATGAAAAGATAGTGCAGCCTGAGATAGAAAAAACCCATCACAGAATGCACAAACAAAACTAGTTAGACGTATTCCCTATTACAGGCAATTATACACCAAAGAGTGCATCTTAAGGACACAATGTAATAAAACATGTATAAAAATTTGGTAGCTTCAGATAAAAAAATAATACTATATACTATAAATATGTTCATGCACAAAAAAATAATATAAAAGTCCAACTACTGAGAAATAGCTTCAAAAAGCCTGAAATAATATAACTTTAGCTGAGAATCTATGACAACCAACGCTGCAGTTGCTACACAACTACCCCTCACTGTCACCACTCAGTGAGTCTACAGACTCATCCAGCATCATCATCCGTCCTCTGAGACACTTTGAGGATGTAGCAACTGGTCTCTACTGGATCTGGGTCTTTTCATGGTGGACTGCTCTCTGCTGGATCTGGGTCAGTTCTCAGTACTCTCTAAAACTAAGAAAAAAGATCACATTACTCCTGTATTAGCTGCTCTGCACTGGCTCCCCGTAAAATCAACCTTAACCTACAAAGCCTTGATTGGTGATGCTCCATCATATCTTAAGGAGCTTGTAGTACCATATTTCCCCACTAGAGAGCTGCGCTCAATAAATGCGTGGCTACTTGTAGTTCATAGAGTCTTACAGTTTTTCACAATTGTTAACACACGTTTTTCAAAACACTAACAGCTTTCTCAAAACTGCACACACACAACTAAAAACCTCACACACAAAATGCTAAACCTGATACTCCCTTTGCAAGATGACTCTTTGCCATCGAATATCTTACCTGTCCACAAAATGGAACTCGTTTTTTCATTTGGTACACACAGCCATTTTTTCAAAAGACACACACATACATTCATTGAGTACACACAGCTAAGCTTTTGCTGCACACTACCAAGCATTTACAGCACACAGAAGGGCAAAATTGAAAACACAATCATCGAAATGGAACACACCATACGAATGACAATGACTCTGGAGAATGAGACATTTCTCCTTTTGTAAAATGCCTCAGTGTAGGCCGACTTTTTTCATAGTCAAACTTAAAACAGCACACAAATATGAAACAAAGAGGTTTATTCTGGTACACAGAGACAACAGTACAGTACTGTAAACCGGCCTGAGCATTGGGACCTGATCATGTGGGTTCCGTTCGTATACCTTCCACCTCCAAGCTGAAAAGAATTCCTCTTCTTTCTTTTTTTTGCGATCAAATGTTTCTATTTAGCATAAAATAATTCCTCAATAGGATTCAGTAAGGGTGAATACAGTTTTGTTCAGGCGCTACCAAGCGTTTGTCCAATCAGGGGTCACATTTTCAAAACTCTAAACACAATTAGCACTACATGGGTGTTGTGTGGCCGTACCACTCACACATTTCATGTCGTTTTCACACAATATGCAGTGAACACATTTCCACAATGCTTACATTTTCTTAACAGACAAGCTATACCTCCCAATAAAACAATGGATTGTTTTTGTATTACTTACGAATGTTAACACACAACATTCCACAATGGCAAACACAATATTCCAAACCTTAGATACACTCTAAAAACCTCTTCTGCAATAATATCAGTAATAAAACAATATATCTCAGATGATAATAAACAAACAATTGATTCCACATCTCCTGATGGTCGGTCAGAGTTTGGAATGTTTTTGAGAAATATGTTTTAGCAAGTTTTGGATTAGAATTTACATTTTGATTATGACAGGTTGAGATGTTGATCACACAGACACCGCCTACATTGACTCACCGAATGATGTTCAATCATCTACTGCAGCCGTTGCCCCAAAACATAGTTTATTTGTAAACAATAACAAATGAATAAATAAATAATTTGGATTTACTGTAACTTTTTTAAAGTTACAGTAAATCCAAATTGTGTGTAGTGTTTTGACAACAAGGGATATTTACAGTTTTTCACGATTGTTAACACACGTTTTTCAAAACAATAACGGCTTTCTCAAAACTGCACACACAAAACTGAAAACCTCACACACAAAATTCTAAACCTGACACTCCCTTTGCAAGATGACTCTTTGCCATCGAATATCTTACCTGTCCACAAAATGGAACTCGTTTTTTCATTTGGTACACACAGACATTTTTTCAAAAGACACACACATACATTCATTGAGTACACACAGCTAAGCTTTTGCTGCACACTACCAAGCATTTACAGCACACAGAAGGGCAAAATTGAAAACACAATCATCGAAATGGAACACACCATACGAATGACAATGACTCTGGAGAATGAGACATTTCTCCTTTTGTAAAATGCCTCAGTGTAGGCCTACATTGTTCATAGTCAAAGTTAAAACAGCACACAAATATGAAACAAAAAAAGGTTTATTCTGGTACACAGAGACAACAGTACAGTACTGTAAACCGGCCTGCTCAACCCCCCCTGGAGCATTGGGACCTTGTCCTGTGGGTTCCGTTCCTATACCTTCCACCTCCAAGCTGAAAAGAATTCCTCTTCTTTCTTTTTTTTGCGATCAAATGTTTCTATTTAGCATATCATAATTCCTCAATAGGATTCAGTAAGGGTGAATAAGGTGGAAGGTACATAACAGAAAAATGTGAGTGGTCCTGGAACCACTCGCGCACTTGAGCAGCCCGGTGGAAACTCACATTGTCCCAGATGACAACATGGTTGACCCGCTGTTGGTCATCTATTTGGCCAGGTGGTATCAGCAGGTCATGTAGGCCATCTAGGAAGACGAGGAGACGGGCGGTGCTACAGGCCCCTAGGTGGACATGACGGGGCAAGATCTCATGTGGATTCATCGCAGCACACATCGTGATGTTCCCACCACGCTGGACGGGGACCTCAACAATGGCCGCTGGCCAATGACGTTTCTGCCCCTTCGCCTCCTCTCACTCTGACCCCTCTCCTCCTCTGGTTGTCGTTATCTGCCACGTTCTCCATTGCTCATCAAACCAAACAGAGGCTCAAGGCACTCTTATGCTGCAGTCCTGATTGCAAATTTCTCAAAAAGACCTGAATGTTTAGAGATATGACTACTTGTGTGTTGTAGGTTGATGCTTTGAGATTTTACATGAGAAGTGTGTGCAACAAATGAACATTGTGTGTAGTGTTTTGACAACAAGGGATGTGTAAGTAACATCAGAGTGTAAACAAAGAAAATCAGAGTCTAATGCAGATAAGGCAGTGTGAAGTAGTGGCAAATTGGGTCGAACGATTGGTACATGGAGAGAAGGTTGTGCAAATTGTCCTGAATTTTCGGTTTTTGGGTGTTAACAACTGTGAAAAACTGTAAAAAGTAGGATGGGAGCCAGAGCCTTTAGTTATCAAGCTCCTCTTTTATGGAACCAGCTTTACTTTCAGTCCTGGAGGCAGACACACACTCAAAAAAATGAAATGTAGGATTTACTTAATAAAATCCTCGTAACAATTTGCACTAACACTAACTAAGTAACTTTTAGTGTTGAAGGATTGAGTAAATCCTACTAGACAGGGTTAAGTATAACTTACTTAATTTTAGACTAAATAACCATGAAAATACTAAGTAACTGTTACTTAATTATGCTTAAACATAAGTAATATTTATTTAGCTAATTAAGTAAAGTCTACTTAACTTTTTCACAAACAGGAATTTCAATGTTATGAAATTAAGTAAACTATCATTTAGAGCTAAGTAGATTTTATTATACTTTTTCATTTGCAATTACTTAATTGTATGATATTACATTACTTATTATAATTATGTATATGTTCTTAATACTCTATTGATGAATGTTAATTGTTATACATCACAAATCACAGCCACAATGCAATTCAAATCCTTTATTTTGTCAACAAATAAAACATTACATTTTATAAAAACTCTTGTTTTTCTTAACAAAAAATTCAGTGTCGAGAAGTTCACACTTAGGATTCACACTTGTTTAATACAATGCTGGAGGGTAAGCAAGGATCATGGCGTAAACAAGCCCCATAAGCAACATGCAAGCTTTGGCAGTACTTGTCAAGGCGGGATTTAGGGTGGACCCAAACGCACGACTCAGGAGACAGAAAATGCTGATAAAGATGCTTCACTTAAAGTATTGTCAGGAACGAAACAGAACAAATCAATGAGTGGACCGTGGACCGTGGACCGCTCAAGGGCTTGGTCTGAGAACACAAGACGATCTAGCAGAGCACAAGTGGAAGTGAGGGAGCTAAATAGTGAGGGACCAACGAGGGGATGGGCTGCAGGTGAGAAGGGCGTGAGGACCAGGTGAAGGGAATGAGGGACTAAGGAGGGAGTGATCGGAGTGCTGGAGTGAATGCAGATTGCACGGATCAATTGATTCAAACGCGATAGACGTTTTGATTAGGGTCAGTGTTAACGCGTTAATCTATGCGATTAATTTGTCCGCGTTAACGCACTAAAATATTTTTAACGCAATTAACGCAACTTTGTTTATTTACGGTGTTCGTTGATGTTTTTGCACTTTTCTGAGTGTCAAGCCACGGCAGTGTGTCTCACACGGTTTCCGTTTTTAAAACTATGAGTTTTCCGCGAAAATACCGAGCAGAAATGAGTTTAAACTCGTGGATTAATAAATCGGGTTTCCTCCTGCACTCCTTCCTCTCGTCTGCTCTGCTCCACAGGCACACAGGGGCGACGTGTCGGTGACGCGGCACGGAAAGAACTCGTCACACGAAACCCTTCATTTGTCAATCCGTTTGTCTGTCAACATTTTGCGGAAAAAAACCCCAATGAACACTCAGTAAATCACAAAGGACCCGCCCACCTTCCAGGTGAGGCTCATTAGCAGCCTGTCATGAGATTGTTCTGGAATGTTTGACGTAGAACACGTGGGGTTGTGTGTCATATGCAAAAGGCTTTAAAAGGTGAATTAAAATATTTTTGTAAAATGTATAAAATGCCCCCAGCCTCCAGAGTGACACATGTGAATGCGAGTCAGTTTCCTATAGGCCACTGGTTCTGCTGCTGTAAAGATGACAGGACCAATGTGTCTCTAATATACCTTGTTTTACTAATCTGATGTTTCACTGAAGAAACAATTTATCATACACAATATTAAATACCTGGCTGGCCCTTTATAGGTTCGGAGCCTCTCTGAAACACAGCTCTGTGTGAAGTTACTATCAATCAAGTGTTTAAAATACACACTGTCTGAAGTGATTACTGCTTCATTTAGAAGATTTAGTCTTTAGAAGAAAAAAAAACGATATTTGCGATTAATGAATTTCAAAATGTGCGATTAGTTAATCGATTGACAGCCCTAGTTTTGATTAATTAAAATGTACTTACCTTTTTCAGTTTATGTTCAGTTATTATAAAACATGTAAACAGTATGAGAAATTGGGGAGTAACATTTACTCTTCCCGCAGAGTTAATTTATTGTATGTTTTGATTAATTAAAATGTACTTACCTTTTTCAGTTTATTTTCAGTTATTATAAAACATGTAAACAGTATGAGAAATTGGGGAGTAACATTTACTCTTCCCGCAGAGTTAATTTATTGTATGATTAAAATGTGTAACTTTTACTTAATAAAGTCTAGTAATCAGTGAATTGTATTAATACAATGTAGAATATAAACCAATTAATTAAGTAGAATTTACAACACCACCAAATCATTTTTTTGAGTGCAGTCGCCTCATATAGAGTAGACTTTCCTCTTTGACAGTCTTATAGTTAAGGCTGAATCAGGTTCACTTGGTCGAGCCCCTAGAGATGCTGCTATAGGCTGATAGGCTGCTGGGGGACGTTTTAGGGTAAAGTTAGGGGCCCGAATTATAAAAATCATATATTCATGATTATTTAAATTTTTTGTTTGTTTTTATTAAATGACTCACTGATTCTTGTAGCCTGGGATCTAATATTTCATTTGATGTGCAACATTTATATAAGATATGTGTATTTTTTTATAGTAATAAAGACCCCAAACCCCATAGTGGCTCTACGGTTTCTAAAAGGTTTAAAATCTGAAATACACATTTATTGTATCATCTATTAAAAAAAACTCTGTAAATTAAACAATTTAAAAATAAAAATTTCATTATTCTTCAGTACAGGTATGAGTCTGCATTGTGTTTAAAGCTGGTGTTTGTGCACAGCATCAAATAAATATCAGTATTATATTACTACATTCACATAAAAGTCTGACTGGTCTCTACTGGATCTGGGTCTGTTCAAGGTGGACTGGTCTCTGCTGGAGGCCTTACTTATTATCTCACTAAGTTTTAGGGTCAAACCTTTAAGTATTCGATCCCCAGACTTATACCAACTAAATGGTTAAGTCTTTATCTAAAATATATCGAAAAAAACTGCTGACACACTGTTGTGCAATATAATACGGTATTTATTAAAGTAGGTGACCCTGGATTAAACTAAACTAGCATTAATTCATCCGTTATTCCAACACCCCAAAAGCTTGACTAACTGAAGTAAAACTTCTTTAAATCAGCTCACATCTTCATGCTAAACTTCCACATTGTTTCACCGATAACTGGAGACCGCATGTTGTTCTGCAAGTCTTAAAACTGTTGTTGTTATTGTTGTTTAAAAATACATTATATGAATTACTCAGTTGTATTTATTCTGAACTGTATCACAATTACGTAACCTTTCTAAAGTCAAAGACACAAAACTCTGGACAGCGCCCGAGGTTTGATCCCAGGGAGGGAGAGAACATCGAAATCGAATAGACTTGAGGAAGTAACCACAGCTAAACCAGTGCAAGAGCTGCAGCAGGAAAGTGGCTTCATAACAGACTGTACATAAGAATCTCCCCTCAAGGGGGCGCCAGAGATCACAGAGGACGGATATTAAAAAAAACACATTCAATCAGAATCAGAATGTTGTTTATTGCCAAGTAGGTTCACACCTACCTGAAATTTGCTGTGGTGTATATGGTACATACAGAACAGGGACTGACTCTCTTTCCCTCCCCGGGATCGAACCTCTGACGCTGGCAATGTTTTTTATTCATTTTGAACTGTACCACA
>CM070093.1:17743063-17903063 GCA_036178185.1 Liparis tanakae
CTCTGCCACATGTATAGATGGTTGGATGGATGGATGAATGGATAGATGGATGGATGGATGAATGGATGGCATATTTCTTTGGATTTCTGCCTGTTGCAGTTTCTTAATTTGTGAAAGAAAAGGTTAAAACGTACCAAAGGACTTCTTGTGATATCTATTCTTTCCTGGGGAAATCCCTATTGAATTTGATTATAATGATTAGCGATAAATCAATTCAAGAGGATAATGTGTCTAATAATTATTATTTTAACCAATTTAACGTCCATCTATTGTTTCATAAGACAAAGATGTTTACTAAAAATGCTAAGTATTATCTCTGCCACTTTACTGGTCCTTTTAATGAAAAAGATGCCAAAAGCTATACGGCCGACAAGGCAGCTACACAAGTTCAGTATGAGAACGTCTCAGCTGCTGAATGTCTGACAGTCGACATATTTACAATATCAAACACCCATAGGCAGTAAAATCAATAATTAAATTAGAGATGCAACACTCAGAAAGTTGCGAAATTGCTTTTCTTTTAAAAGACCATAATTATTGCTGAAGAAAACTGCATCCACGCACCGATAAACACAAATAACATGATAATAGATAAATAGCACTAATGAACATGAACAGTGAACTGAGTCAATATCTCTGTGAAAAAGACGGCAGATGATGAACTCCAAGAAACTGCTTATTATGTGAAGTGAACATAGAACAATAAAGGCTGGAGCCTTGAGCGACGGAGAACAAAATTAATATCGGACAATACGTTATATTTCCTTTTTCCACAATCATAAAGGGTTTACATTCAAAGGAAGCCAAAGGATGCCTTAGTTTGAACATATGGGACTATGTCACATGACAAGGACAAGGACAAGACACTCTATTATGCAACCCTGTTTGTCTCATGATGTCAATCATCACATTTAGAGAATAGAAGTATTTTTATAATATATACCTCTGCACAGCTTAAGATTTAGTTTTATTTTAAGGCAGCTTCACGTATCAAAACTAGAACGGGCACTCGGTAGAGCGCATACCTTCGCATATCACAAGATTGGGCATTGAATTGTGAACATTTTGGCATTAGTTGCCAATTGAATAAAAAAATTGGCCGCGCTATGGTAAAAAGAGGATGTTGACCTTTTCATGATCTTGACCTTTGACCCGATCGAACCCAAAATCTAATCAAATAATCCCCGGATAATAACCAATCATCCCACCAAATTTCATGCGATTCGGTTTAATACTTTTTGAGTTATGCGTGTAACACGCATACAAATAAATAAATAAATACATGGCGATCAAAACATAACCTTATGGTAATGAGAGTTTGAAACAAGCGCATGGTGTGATATTATCAATAAAACTTCCTTAAAATAATTTTTGAACCAAAGTACCAAAACATGGATGTGAGATTGACCTTTTGCTGGGATGGATTTGTCATTTGGGAATAATGGACTTAAAGATGTCTCTGGTACTTTCTGACTGACATGGACAAGAAGTTCTTAAAACTCTCAAAAGCTTCTTGTGGAAATAAGCTAATTCCATTCTGTATGACATTTGCATATTGTGTCTCTCCTTTTGTTGCAGCTCTTCATTCAAACAATGTGATGTTTACTTCGTGGAATATTCAAAACCCAAGAATCCATATTTTTGCAATCATACATATTTTCACAAAGTTCCTCCTGACATATTGGGTATCTTTAGAAACGTTGTATCTCCACATTCGAGATCACATTCAATTTCATTATTAAATGTAATTAGATGAATTATATTTACGTTTCACTCTGTCACAGCCATCTTTTGTAAAGGGCTCTCCAGGGATACGACATCCCTGGAGATCCTAACGACCACGACTCCTCCATCGCTCCCTCCACCTGCACTTTGGTATGACACACGATAGCGTTCAGTGATTATATGCTTAAAAAATTCAAGCAACTTGAAAGCAATACTGTCAGCTTCATTCACGTGTTGCTCATGCTGCTCATAGAAGCTGATTGTACCCACACTGGAGCCGCCATGTTTCCCCATGAGACACCATGTTGAACACTCAGGTGTGTGGACAGAGAATAGAGAGGTCCACGTCCTCTCGTCTTTGGTTATGAGCTCATGTGAACATTGGATCGTGTGTGTGTATGTGTGTGTGTGTGTGTGTGTGTATGTGTGTGTGTGTGTGTGTGTGTGTGTGTGTATGTGTGTGTGTGTGTGTGTGTGTGTGTGTGAATTTGATAAGGGTCTCTACGATTGGTCCCGGATCTCAATTTTTGAATCCAATTGGTGCCTCTGAAGAGCCAATTGCGCCCAATTGCAATCTCTCACCTCCGTGGTCTCGTCTGAATTGTACAGCTGCTCTTATCTGTGCGTGATGTAATGACTTCAGCATGACCGAGTGAATCGAGTTGCACTGCTGTCATTCTGAATCACTTCAATTACACTCAGAGGCCAGTGGATATAAACAAGCCGGGGACATGCCCGACTCCATTTCACGTTGATAAGAATGCATCACCGTGCTGCACAGGCGCACACGTCAAGTAAAGAGGTCGTTTATACTTATGACCCGCCATCAACGGCTCGGTCAGATGTGTGTTTGTCTATATTGCAGGAACAAGCAACCTCCGTCATTACATTTACATGCATATTGTTTATGTGTACTATTGCACAGTGATTCCCAACCGAAGTACTCGTAACCCAGTATCCACGTTGGTGTAATTAGTGGTATTAAATAGCATACAGTTTGAATTCAATTCTAATGCATGTTATATACAGGAACCATAGTGACGGTAGGCAGACACTTTTACTGAGGTATTATTTGTAAACAAGGAAATATAATTGCTACTTTAGACATCATGATTTTCTTATATTACTTACAATTTTGTATTTGTTTAGAAATGTTAACATAAAACAAATACAAAAATGTCAGACATAAACATACAAAAAAAAGTATATATATATATAATAACAACCGCAGCCCCCCCTTAATTATTTTGTACTTGTACATTTGTATAAACCACCCTCATCTATATTTGCATCTACCTGAAAACACAAATCCGGCCCCTGATTATGTGACCCCTCTAATTTGTAGTAAAAGCCATCAGATTGTTCCGTGCATAGTCAGTTTGGCTTGAACTGTTCTTCACCCTGACGACCATATTTCTTTCAAGCAGCCGTCTCCGTCTTGGCAGTCGGTGAGCGTGGACGTACGTGGGCTCGTCCAGTTTCGCACGATAAGCCTCGCTGCCACCATGAAACCTATTAGTGACATCATGATTGATCATCATCACATTAAAACTAAAGATGAGAAGATGTCAAAGGGCTGTACCTCAGTGACCAATGAGGGCAATTATCTGTCTATTAATATGAGGGACAGCAGGAGAGGTCACTTACAAGCCATCAGCATGATTACATCGTATAAATCCTGAGGAGAAGAACCAAAACTATTGATCGGAGTACAGTGACCGGTCTATCTATAGACAAATAATGAGACTTGAATTAAATTAATGTGGCAGTTTTTGTTTTGCATTAAAGTTTGCTTCAAAGTCGGGTCTGCGATTTTCTCAATTCTGTCTTCGGTATTATTCGTTTGAGCAAACTCCAAAACTCTTTTCCCAGATCTCTTTCTCTCGCTCTTTATCTTTTTGTCATTTTTTTTCTCAAATCAGTCTTTGAGACACAGAATAAATGTGTTCCCATTCAAGGGTGACATCAGCAGAGAAGGGAACAACTGTACTGTTCAAAAGCATTGAGCCGGCTCGTCTGTGGCACTTCTTCACAGACCCACACACAGAGATGTAGCTTCTTTTCAACAGGAATAAATTAGGTGTGATATTCAAACTGTGCAACCCGATGTGCTCCCCTTTCCTAATCTGATTTTTAAGCTATCCTTGTGGGCCATAATGACTCAAGAGCATAAAGTTGAGAACAGACTCCGTAGTAATGAGACATCAAATGAAGGCTTAAAATCCAATCAGCTGGTGTTGGCATATGAGAAAGCCTTTACTTCTTCCTCATTACTCACACCTTTGGGCTTTGGATGTGGGATAATCTTTCAGGTGCGTCACAACAAGAGCAGACAAATAAAGGTTAGCATTGTTCCACTAAAATGGAGTGAGACTTAGAAAATGAGTCTATACTCAGAAATCAGTCTTTGTATTTGTAGGGTTTTGATACGTTGGAGGCTACTCGCTCACACAAGAACACGTTTAAATAGTATTTACTTTTTTTGGCCTTGTTAGTGTTTGACGACACGCGTTCAAACCCCAGAATAACCGGCGCTGTCACTGTGGGTTTGGAGAGTATTGAAAGAAAGGCAGCAAATGCTCCAAACTGCGTGTGCCGATGAGTCAGCGGGTGCAACGTGAATGACGCGCAACATCTGTTATAATTAGAGGCGGTATTAGCATGCTAAGCTAATTAGCTTCCACTTTCTGAAAGGAGGATTCCTAGTCGAGCCTGCTCTTCCCCTTTCTGAGTGAAATACAGCACGCACAGCCTCTCTACAACATGTTTAAATATTAAATGCTGTGAAGGAGATTATATCTGACAGTAGATTGTCGGCACTACGGGTCTGCTGGAAAAGGGGGGAAACATTTCTTTTATCAATGTTTGTTGGCTTCAGAGCTCTGACGTGGTTACGGCATTTAAAAGCAGGGCAAAAAAGTTGACAATATATCAGGATGCCAGCTGCCATGGGAAACGCTCATCCACAGTCCTGAAGCAGATGCTGCGCTAATATAAACTGATATGTACAATTTCAACAAATTGTGCCTGAAAAAAATCTGTATATTTTATACATCCCTCATGTTTCACTTGGGCTTTAAATCCAAATCTCATCTCATCCAAATACAGGACCATCTCCCACACAGATGGACGCTGTCATTCTGAAACTGAACACCAGCCAGTTAAAGGAGGAGGAAGAGGAGGAGGAAGAGGAGGAGGAAGAGGAGGAGAGCGTCTCTTGCCCATGATTGTTGTAGCCCGTAACAGGCTGAGCTCGCTGGACCCGCGGCGGACAAATAATGGTCTTTTCAGCCTGTCTCGGATTGTGTGATTAGAGAACGATTTACTGCAAGCGTCCTCCACACATCTCGTTTTTGGGGCCGAGGCCGGGACGTCTCCATCTTTGTGCTGAAGAAACGACGTTGCTCCTCCTCTGCAGGTAGACAGGCGGCAGGTTGGCCTCCCGCCTGATCCTCAGTGTGCCTTACTGCTTCTTCCAGGGAGAGCATGTGTGTTTGTAGACTTTGTGTACATCTTTGACACAGAAGGAGGCAAAACAAACATAGAAAGTATGGGATGTCTTGCCAGGTTTGGATAATACAAGAAATCCTCCACACAACATAGGCTTTAATTTAGAAGCCGTTTTGCCTCAGTTGTCACTCCAGATGAAATGTGCCATATGACACAAATACAATGAATCACTTTAAGATGCTGCAATCCTTGGAGGAAGTGCAGAGGCAGGTTTTTGTTGATGGTCGTCCTCCAAGCGTTTCGTCTCAGCATCAGAATCCAAGTTCAGCAAATAGAGAGGATGTCGATGTTGGGTCTGAGGGCGCCATTTTCCGACACATCAAAATGATTCGATGTTGAAATGGGATTAAGAGGAGAGAGCGAAAAGGGAACGAGAGGCAACCTCAAAATGCAGTTCATCCATTTAAAAAGAAGCCTTTAGAGTTTAAGGGGATAACATACTGAGCAGTAATGAAGATTAGGATTGTTACACATTATTACACGTACGTAATGCAAAAACTTGGGCTCTGTGAATTATATTTTGTTTATAAATTTAGCAGCACAAAGACACAATAAAGCTAGTCTCAGGAACATTTGTGTAAAGGTCACCAACCTTTTCGGCATTTGTGACCCCTTGCCAAAGAGTTTGGAGTACTTTGTAAAGAAACAAGACAAGTCCAGCCTTAAGAGCAGATCTGATGACTGAACTTCAGCACGGCAGCGCTTTGAGCGAACGTCAGCATGCTCACAATGACGATGTTCAGCAGCAATAATGTTTAGTTTACATGCCACAATCTGCTAATTAAATGTTAAAGTAAATCTGAGGCCGATGAGAATGTTGTTAGTTTTGCAAGAGGGCATAGAAATGTGTTTTGTATTATTTAACTCGAGCAGGTTCTTGAAGAATTCCATCATTTTTCATTTAAAAAATAAACTTTTCTTTTTACAAAGATAATTACAGAAAAAAAAATTATATATATTTTTTTTAACTCGGTGCAGGAGGAAAACAGTAATCTGTATTATTTTCTTCTCTAATCAACATTTTAAAAATGCTGAAATATTTTGTTAATTTTCTATATATTTTTGTATTACTTTGAAGAACCATGATCCCACATCACATGAAGTCAGGTACAACACTGCTCTCTGCTGGTAGGGAGGTTCAACTGCAGTTGAAAGACGACAGGTCACATGACATTCATGGAACTCTGCGTCCCATGAAAACGTTAGTTTTCAATGTCTCATCTGTAAAATAAAACAATGTAGCAAGCGTGTAAATATTACAGAGGCACAAATTGCATTGAACTCCCTATTCAAGAAGTTAATAGACCGCAACATATTTAGATATAAATGGGGGGGGAAAGTGAAGAAACCTTCAGGAGAGCAACAGAGGAGGATCCCTCTCCAGGATGGACAGGAGTAATAGATGCCATGTGTAGAGAAATAATCATTATAGACCAATTAAATCACAGTAACAACACAATCAATGAATATGACTATGAATAGTTGGTAGAAGGCATAATCCACGATCCAGACCCCCATGATCCATCAGGCAGATAGGATCTGACCTAGGATCTGGACCAGGGCAAACCTGATTCAGCTCTAACTATAATCCCCGTCAGAGAGGAAACAATATTGATGAAGAATCAGACTTAATGATCCTATTAAAAAGGCTTACGGGTAAGTCAATTTAACTTAAGCATTTATATTGCAGGTATTTAAGGACTATTCAAATTGTATATTACCCTTGAAATTAATTTGTGACAAATAGCAGCCGTTAAGAATTAATAACTTGTAGACTTCAGAATTAACCGTTCTAAAGTCTACAAGTTTAAAACCCTCATGCCCAAAACCACATTGGCACCACTTCCTCCCACATCACAATGTAGGGGTTCAGACTGCTGAGAATGCCACTGGCTTTTACTACATTACAATTTCCTTTACCAGATTATTGTTCAGCAGTTTCTGGAAGTATGCAGCATCTTTCCAATTACATGCACGATAAGGTTTTGAAAGAGTGATTACAAGTACAGCAGGCTCTTATAAGTTATTTTGGTTCATTAGAACCTTTAATTATGCAAATAACCAATGTATTGTAGTTATGGCCCTAAATGCTTTGCCTCTCAAGTGCATGAGAAGTAAACCGAGTGTTTGGAACGAGGCCCGCGTTACACGTCCCTTTCCATACTTTAAAGATCTTATCTAGTCAACATTGTTATTAGCAAGGACGAAACTTAGAAACTAACTAAATGCCATGTTCAGCCAATTTAAGAAAAAAAAAAAATCAGTACTTTCTATAAACATTTATTCACCTTTATTGGCCAGAGACAACAAGCTTAAACAAGGACTCCATATTGTTTCAAAACGTCTGTGAATTTTGCAATCTTGGTCTCAACGTTCTTCACTGCCAGCTTGGTCAGCTTGATCTCTGTCTTCTTCTTGCCATAGCGGATCTTCGCCTTCTCCTTCCTCTTCTCCTCCAGAGTGGCTGTGATGGCCTGGTATTTCCAGCCGACCTCGTGTGCCAGACGCCCAAGGAGGGCGAACTGAGAAAGAAAGTGTCACGGTCAGTAAGGACAGCGAGTCACTGGCAGGTCTAAATTTAAAAGGCAATATTACCACAAACGGATAAACAATCAGTTTCTTTTAAGCAAGCAATGTTTAACTGATGAATCATCAATTTAAACAAATGCATGTCACCAATATAATACATATATAAATTGTTACACTTGGTTCCTGTAAGTAGTCAACCATAAATTATTAATTTTGTGTACTGCAGGTCAAATATTTGAGGCTCACCTTGCGAGTGGGCTTCAGGCGCACAATCTTAAGGGCAGCTGGAACAACCATGCGCTTCCTCTGTAGAACAAAAACCAACATCAGATTGTCGAAAAACAACACATCTAACACTTGATAAGACGGCTCGTCTCAGATATTGTATTTCATTTCTTTTCATTGTCTTATTCAAAGAAGGCTGGTAAAGTATCATCACAGACGTTGCTTGAAGTTTAATATGCATAGTTAAAACGGGGCGATATTGTGGCCCTTTGATGTTCATTGAGATTCACCTTGTCATAGGGCGGGGGGATACCGTCAAACACCTTCATTCTATCCAGAGCAGCCTGTCCTCGCTTGGTTTTGTGGGGCAGCATGCCTGGTGAGCAGAGACAATACTTGGTTAAGTACATTTTTAAATAGCAACAATTGCAGCTGTAGCAAAGATTACATTTTTCCAAGCACTCAACTCAGGAATCAGATCCGAAAGTGTCTCATCAAAGATGATCAGTTTGGGATAAAGAGTTCATCACCGTCAAGTAAATAAATTGTGCTGGATCAAATTAACAAACTTCACAACTCAGTACTCCAAAAGTATATCAATGCAACAATGGATCATTGTTGGGTTCTCTTAAGGCCCACTATTAGGGCAATAGGTTATCTAAGCCAAATATTTTGCAACAAATCTTTAATCAGTATTGCACTAATACATTTCCAGGCTAATGTCACAAACTCACCTCTAACAGTCCTCCAGAAGATCCTGCTGGGAGCTCTGAAGTGGAACGGTCCACGAGCGGGGTTGGTGTTCATCCTCTTCCGCAGGAAGGCCAGGTACTTCACTGTGGAGGGGTGAATAATGGACATTTAATCAGTTAAAATTACTTCAAAGCAATAGGCAGGGGCAGCAATTTAGTATTCTATGTCTCAGATGGTAGTGCATGTAAGGTAGTCTCATGGTCAATGAAACTCGAACAACAGTGTTAAAACATCACTGACAAGGATATGAAGGAAGAGGAACAATGAAAGAAGCTTAATTCACAGGCATGTTTTCTACTTACGCTTGTTGCGGTAGAAGTTTCCGGAAATGTTGATTCCTTCACATCTCACCACCACCACTTTGTGTCCTAAAGATAACATTGATTTAGCATTTGGACAAACAAATCCAGTCATGTTAACGAATGCTACAATCCCGTCTCAGATGGTAGTGCATGTAAGTTTTTTCAAGGTCGTTAAACTCAAGTAAATCTGTTAATTGATCATCATTGACGGATGCAGCATGTGGCCTCAGTAGAGGCGTGAGAAAAAAATATTCAGTCACATTTTAGCGTTACACAAGTTTTGTTTTTTTTAAACTTACCGAGCAGAACCTGTTTGGCCACCAGGGCAGCGAGCCGTCCGAGGAGGTGGCCCCTGCCATCAAGCAGCAGAACCTGCAGGTTAAAATAAAAGAACGGTTTAATGGTACCATTTCGACCTAATTGTTAGTTTTCCTATCAACTTAATTGGTAACATATCATAAATCAGACGGAGGCTTCACATTTATACTTGAACGTTACTAAAGTTACTAGTCACATTGGAGATTCAATTAATATTTAAAGCAAATACACGTTGAATCCCTTTTGAGGAACGTTGTAGCTCACGTGAGCATTTCGATATCTGCCACATGTAACTTGCCGATGAGGACATAGCATTAGCTTAGCATCACCGTAAAGGCACGACGACACGTTAGCTAGCATTATTAAATACATCTTGTGGTTATAAGTTAAGCAAAATTCAATTTTACAAGTAATGTTACAACATTAGCGCGTAAGTTACCTGGATCTTAAATATGAACAAGACACATGTTTAAGCTAGCCAGCTAACGGCAAAGCCTAGACCGGGAGGCTGCCATGATGAAGGCATGTACTCAAGACGAGTGGTCTCAAAAATGTCCTGAAATCAAGTCTTACGAGTAACACCGAAAACTACGAACACATCACCCAGAGGTACCGTAGTTAACACCTGTAAATTATCTAAAAAGTATCGGACAAAACTGGCACTAAATAGGTAATAAAAAGATAATCATTCCGCAGCGATTGCACACCTTATTGAACCGGTCCGCCATGATGCGCGAAAAGAAAGACAGACGGGGTTGCTCGTGCTGAAAGGCAGGGGCGGCCGGAAGTGACGATGTTTTATTTCTAGTAGGAGGTGTGCACAAAAGTTGGATCGCCGCCGTTCGGGCGGAGGGAGAAGTTTCTTCTTCTTCTTTTAGGGGATTTATGGCGAATGACATCCAACAGAAAGTGCATTACCGCCATCTACTGTACTGGGTATGAACCAGAGCGATCTATCCCTCCAAAATAAAATAAAGGGGGAAAAAACAATAGAGAAGTTTATTTACAATATATCTATATATTATATGTCTTTTTTATTCATAATAATTTGATGCTCTTTTTACTATACCTAAGTTGTGTTATCAGATTTAAACATGGACCTTTGGTGAAAAAAGTTGTTACTGTTTGCCAATATTGTGTCGTGCATTGAGAGCTCATGCACTCTTGCTTATTTAGTTCGGAAATCTAGTGTGTGTGACCTGTGTGCTTCAAGGGAAGATTTATAATCCAACTACCCCAGAGCCCTCGTTGACCCAATATTCACTGCGTAGGCCTGCGTTCGTTTGTGGTTATTTAATGAAATGGACATTTTTGGGGAGTATATCACCTCAAATGATATACAAGCCCACGTTTACCAAATGCATTTGCAGTGTGTCAAATTTGTGCGTCAAAATCGACACGGTGCATATTCCTAATTATTCACATTCTTACCCCTAAGTAACATTGGAGCAGCATCACTCGGAGGAAATTGACCACCAGTATTCTCACCTACTCAGGCAGACACCTCCACTAATTATTCAGGTTGTTACACTGTGTCACCAAGACGGTCATGAATGTATGGGTATGTGTTCTGAAAATGTTATTAAAACCGTTCATAGAGTGCTTATTGTTTCCATGGTGTGTTGTGAATCAAGTTGTACAACTTTGCCTTGTTTTGTAGTCAGTGGTCAGTGTGTATTATGGACATTTTAGCTAATATTTTATCATGTCAACATTGCATATGTTAAGATTAGCTGTGATTTACTGTTTTATGTTGATGCACATTACCATTGGAAAATTACCATTCCAGTCAATTATCCAAACTATTCAGGGTACACCAAATTAAATATAATATAATTTAATCTAATATTCCATTACAGACAACCATTCATGCTCAGATTCACACCTTTTATAGAGTCCTCAATTAACTTTGAGCTGCCTGACTGCGAAAGCTGGAGAACCGGAAGGGAACCCTCACTGTTACAGGGAGAACATGCCAACTCCACACAGAAGGACCACACAAGATCCAGGTTTGAACCCTTTGCTCTATTGCTGCGATGCAACAGTGCCTCTAAATATTCAAAATATCAGTTATTATATACTTTTTTCCAGTAAATTAATTATTTAACTATTTTACCATTTCATATATAACATGTTAGACCTGCAACAAATGAATAATCACTTAATCAGTGGATAAGACAATTATTTATCAGCTTCTGTGAAGACAGCAGTGTGTCATCATGCACCAGGGTGCGTATAACAACGACAAACCCAGGTCCACAGCTAAACTCAGACAGCTACAGTTGCTAAATGAACAGGCGTTTAGGAGTAGGGCCAAGGACTTGTATAAGGAGTCAAAACACAGGTTTAGCAAGGCGGGGGGGAGACACTAAACGGCAATACTCTGAGAAAATGCAACACCAGCTCTCAGCAAGTGACTCTGCGTCTGTGCGGAGAGGCCTCAGACAGATCTCCAAGCCTAAAGCCCCCCACTCCATAAAAGACCCCCGTCTGGCTAACCATCTGAACGACAAAGAGACAGTCCTGAGCGCATCTAGCAGCTCCAGACTGCCTCTCCCTTCACCCTGAACATTGTGCTGATCAGCGATCTCCAGTGTTCACAGACATCTTCAACACCTCCCTGGAGACATGTCATGTACGTGCTTCAAGGTCTCCACCATCTTCCCCCCCCCCCCCCCCCCCTCCAAAAAAGATCAGGACTTAATTTGCACAGGCCCATCGCCCTGACCTCTGTGGTCCATGTTAACCTTAAAAGAAAATTAATTAATGTTAATAAACTAACGTTACTCACTTATTCTTTCATAAAGAATATATTTAGTGCAGAACTTTATGTGAAGTAAAACTTAAAAAGACAAATATCTCACACAGTTACATTGAGGAACATTACCATTAGTTTTGAAGACTGGTGGGTCTAATTCCACTTCAGATGAGGACAGAGTCTGTTTGCTGTGTGAGCGCGGGGAAATTGAGAATGAGGTTCATGTTTTGTTTAACGGTCCTATCAACGAGGACATGACGGATGTATTGTTCAATTAAAGGATTTCAGTTCATGTTGATTACTTTTGCCTGGATAACTGAAAAACTTGATTTGTTCTTCAGTAAAGGAATCTTTTTAGTGTTTGATTTGCCAGGCCTGGGAGAGAAGGCAGAATGTTTTGTTTTAGATAAAGCGGTGATGTAACCTGTACATTTCTAATTGAACAAAACTATATGAAATGCGTCCACTGCAGCTGTACATTGTGTCTTATAAACCCATGAGGGTTGGACAATTTATGTGCTTGAAATAAAAATATCTTTATCTGTAGAAAAGTATTTGTTTTGTTTCAGAATAACAATGACATATTACTTCCAGTGTAACCTGTTGGTTAAAACATCACTCACAATTAATGATAAACGTATAAACGTAAAGTATTATGGACACAAGATATCAAAAAGCATTGACAGCAAATCAAAGACAATATCTTTTAATACAAATGTGTCTACAATATGTTTGGGAAACAGTTGAAATCTTCCTGCAGCACACTTTTGTCTTCTGTTTTTTAATTCTTACCATAGACAGTAGGTCAAATACAAATAATTTACTTCATGATCTCGACCAAAAGCTTGACTTTGACTGCTGCTTAATACAGACGCACACCCATGCTCACTGGTCCAACAGAAGCCACAACCTTTGGCTCAGATTTGGTCTCCCTCAAAGCCCTGGCACCTCTCCCTACAAACAGACAAACAAACATGGTCAGATTTGATAGCAAATTGGTACTTTAATTCTGCAGATTATTAAACAATCTCTTACTTTTTACACCGGAGCACATTGGTTCACAGGACCAGCTTCCTGCAGGCGTGCACACAGCTGTACTGCAGTGAATATACACCTGAACAAAGAAAACCATGTAAGCAGAGAAATACAAACATATGTCCTCGAATCAGTTTATCATCAATGGATTCAATTATTACCTGTTCCTTCATGGGTTGAGATGACATGGGGTCAACAAAGGTAAACATTTTGAAATAGAAACGTCTGAAGTGACCGGGTAAGGCCAGACCAGAGGAGGCATCAACTGGAACCAGTGAGGACAAGTAGTTATCAGTCCTGCATGGACACCTGGATGAAAAGAAAATGGCATTAAGGCAAATCCTCCCTAATTAAATTAAAAAAGGAAATCAGCAGTATTTTCTCTATCACTAATCCTATTCAGCAGAAGCGTAAACTCTGACCAAAATGGTTGAACATGTTGTCATTAACAGGACAGTTAAATTGGTGTTTTAGTTACCCGTCTGTCAGAATGTCCCACTGGGGCAGACTGTGAGGGTTGCGGCCTGTGGTCGCCCAACAGCGACCAAGAGTCAGGACAAGGTTGGGATCTGTCTTTTCAAGGAGTTGAACCTCCACATACACATTGTCCTTCAGTACTTTGGACACAGGATAGTCAGCGTCCGTGTAATACGAAGTATAGGCCACCATCTCTGTGAAAGCAGGAACCAGTTAGCATGACAGCCATCTACAAACACAGCAGCGCTGGCAGGTCGACATTTATTTACCTTCATAACAATCCTGTGAATAGCACTGTCCACTACCCAACCTCAGTTCTACTCGGATGGGTCCCATAAGAGCAATTGTTGAAACCAGTTCTATAATTTCTGAATCTACAACCAAAGACTTAACAGCACTGCCGATGTAACTACACTGGAAGAGCAATCTGAAAAGAGAAAACGGGCATTATGTTGCATGGCCAGATCTGTTATTTAGATATTACAATATTACTTTAAGAAAGCATCACCGACTCAAATTTACTGTCCCTGGTAATGGCTCCAAGACTCCCGGATGCCACTTCATATGTGGAGACCATTCTGTTCTCATAGATTATAACACCAGGCTCCTCCTACAAAAGATAAAAGAAAAATGACATTATGGGGTGAATATGTAACTTTTTTTTAAATGGTAGAAAAGTTGAGGAATTCATGGTCTTACCGAAACAACGGTTCCACATGCGGTAACAGGAAAGTTATAGATGGCAAAGTCTGAATTAAAGTCAACATGTGTACAGCCTTCAGCTTTGCTCAACAGTGAGATTGACTCAAGGTCAATGTTGGGCAGAGTGGCATCTCTCGCCACTACAACGATGAACTGTCCGTCCTTGGTGCACTGGACGGTCACTGGTGGCATAATAACATATGTATATATAAGCATTGAGAGGTTTAAGATGTAGATCACCATTTTTGCATCTTTCCTTACGATCAATTACATGACATTCTTTTGAAAACTCACCAGCCTTTCCATAAAAGCACTGTTGGCTATGATAGCAGCAGTGTATGGATTGGCAGCCATCGGGAGAGATCCCAGGAAGTCCACATTGGATTCTTACATTAGGTTCCACTTCACAACTATCGGCATTAGGATTCGGTCCCAAAATTGGCTTGTATTTGGAAAATTGTTTTTGGGGGCTGGGATCATCGAATGAAATTTTACGGCCATGTTGTTGGCCGGGGTCTTGGCCGTGGCGATGTACCCCGCCATCTCCGTGGCCATTTCCATTGCCATGTCCGTTGCCATTTCCATGTTGTCCGTTTTGGCCATGTTGGACGTTTTGATGTCCGGGTGATGATAGACTCGGTATTAGGCCGAGTGGTGATTGACCAGATAGTTGTATAAATGGTGATTGACCAGATTGTTGTCCGAATGGTGAATTACCAGATTGTTGTCCGGATGATGATTGACCAGATTGTTGTCCGAATGGTGAGTGACCAGATTGTTGTCCGAATGGTGAGTGACCAGATTGTTGTCCGAATGGTGAGTGACCAGATTGTTGTCCGAATGGTGAATTACCAGATTGTTGTCCGGATGATGATTGACCAGATTGTTGTCCGAATGGTGAGTGACCAGATTGTTGTCCAAATGGTGATTGACCAGATTGTTGTCCGGATGATGATTGACCAGATTGTTGTCCGAATGGTGAATTACCAGATTGTTGTCCGGATGGTGATTGACCAGATTGTTGTCTGAATGGTGAATTACCAGATTGTTGTCCGGATGATGATTGACCAGATTGTTGTCCGAATGGTGAGTGACCAGATTGTTGTCCAAATGGTGAATGACCAGATGGTTGTCCGAATGGTGATTGACCAGATTGTTGTACGAATGGTGAGTTACCAGATTGTTGTCCGAATGGTGATTGACCAGATCGTTGTCCGAATGGTGATTGACCAGATTGTCGTCCGAATAGTGATTGACCAGATTGTTGTACGAATGGTGATTGACCAGATTGTTGTACGAATGGTGAGTTACCAGATGGTTGTCCGAATGGTGATTGACCAGATTGTTGTATGAATGGTGAGTTACCAGATGGTTGTCCGAATGGTGATTGACCAGATGGTTGTCCGAAGGGTGATTGACCAGATTGTTGTCCGAATGGTGAGTGACCAGATTGTTGTCCGAATGGTGATTGACCAGATTGTTGTCCGGATGGTGAGTTACCAGATTGTTGTCCGAATGGTGAGTTACCAGATTGTTGTCCGAGAGGTGATTGAACAGGTCGTTGGCGTCTAAGGGGAGCGGTCTTTAAACCGTAACTCTGAGCTTCTACTTTTGTCCAAACTAAGCATGCTAGCAACGCTACTGCCACAAAAGAGGCGACACCCCAGCGCTTTGCCATGGTTCAACAGCAGTTTGACCAAGACAGTCCCCAAGTATACAGCTTGCTGCCACATTTATACATGTCCAGGTGTGATGTTTAAAAAAGAAAACCTCCTCTGCGGCATAATAACCACCAATGACAGCTTCCTGTCTTTTCAATAGCCACTTAAAAGCTTCAGGGGTGTATTGTGTCATGTTTTTAATATATAATTTAGGGGGATGATTTGACAAGCCTTTTGTCAACGTCACCAGATCAGACACGTGTCCTGTTAGATCAGGTCACCTTTTATTAAAGGTCTTTGTGACCTCAAGAGCTATTTGTCCGCAAATGTTTATTTTGCTAGTGCAAAATGGTAAAGATATTGATCTTTTCTTTGGATCGGCAACACAATTTGTCATATGTGCTTTATGGACAAAATTCTTTTTTAATTAACTATGTAGCAGTTTGCCAAAATGAGCTTTTAATCAACTGAAAGACAACTGTGCTTTGAAGGTTAAAATAAATAAGTTTTCTTGACGTAATATAATACATATGGTATTACATAATTATTGTAGTTTGGGAGGTAACATGAAAAAGAGCACAGTCTTTTATGATCTAGTTATCATACCCGGTGTGGTGGTACATTTATTTTAACCGCTGTTAAGTTGTTTTAAGTTTCAGGCAGTGGCAGACAAAAGGAATGCTAGGTCAGCATGGCCACAAATATTACAGATGTATACATCCTGCACTTAACAGATGACCTGTCCACATAAGTACTTCATTACTTAACAGGAAAGAGGCATGCATTGATAGTATGCACAATAACAGCTTGTATACCAGTTCACTTAGATAAGAGGAAAGGAAGCTAGGGAAGGAAGGTATGAAAGGAGGCAGGAAAGGAAGGTAGAAGAGGAATCCAGGCAAGGAAGAACACCCTCACCCTACACTCAAGCTTTCAGATGTTAGCATTCCAATGCATTTCAGTTCATGAAAATCACTGGATTTTGTTTTTAACAGCTAATTTACACAGCACTAAAGATAGCAGTTAGATAAGAGAATGTATTCATAGTTGCCATTAGAAGCTGTAATATCTAGTCATTTTCACTTGTATTTTGCATGGAACATGGTGACTAAAGAAAAAGGAAACTGCTTGGAATTACACAACTTTATTCACCACGAATGTCTTAACTCCCAAGCATTTACAGATCAACTCTCCAGATTCATGACCATCCTGGTAACAGTGCTTGCAACAATACAAGTTAAAAGAAAGTGTTGTTCAGGGCTGACAGCTGTAGCATCAAGTCAGTCTGATGAAGCAACACAAAAATTCACTACGCAACCAAATCAGATCTTTGAAAAGGCAGTATCAAGTTGCAACGTGATGCCACACGTTCTCTACGCAGCTGTTGTCTTCGTGGTGATTTATTGACGTGGACTTTTTACCAATTATTGCCATACATTTGTCAGGTTTTAGAGCACTACATAGCAATTCTCAGTAACCATTGACCTTTTAACAGTTGATCATATTTAAAAAAATCTCTTGAAACCTGGGTTGTCAAGGACAACGCACTTAAAACATTAGCCACATAGGAGCCTGCCTACAGCCTTCAATGAGCTGTTCCAAAGTTAAAGTTTTAAATCAAAAGGTGACCGTGCCCTTGTCATCAGGGCCCCTCGACCTACCGAAGCAGATAAGGCTCGCAGAATGAGTAACTTCTTAAAAAATAATTTTATGCTATGTCGTCCATCAATGCAGTTCTTGGTCCCACAAGTTCGTTGGTTTTACATTTAATTTGTTCTTTTTGGTTGTTGGTGTACATTTCATAATGGCATGATATTTATTTCTTAAATGTGTACTAGTATTGACTTTATGCATGACTATATTATGTCTTCTCTGTAGAGTTTAACAGTATATAAAAAGAAGGTGCCAAAATTCCAGATCTGAATTTTTTTTATTTAAGTGAGGAATAGTTTCGCAATTCTAAAATTCAAGCACACGTGCGACTCTTCAGACACTCGTACGGGCAGCTGGAACACGCATCCACTTTCTGTGGAAGAAAAGCCAAAATTAGATAAAGTCAAAAACAACACATCTAACCATTGCCAAGACGGCTCGTCTCAGATATTGTATTTAATTTCTTTTCATTGTATTATTCAAAGAAGGCTGGTAAAGTATCATCACAGACGACAAGAGTTTACTCTGCATGGCCCTTTGAGGTTATTGAGATTTACCTCTTCAGGCAGGGGGATTCCATCAAACACTTTCAGCCAGAGCAGCCTGTCCTTGCATTGTTTTGTGGGGCGTGATGTCTGATGAGCAGAGAAAATGCTTGTTTGTTAATACTACGTCAATATTGCAGTTTTATCAAAAGTTGAATTAGTTCGCACAATCAGTTTTGGGATAAAGCTCTCATCACTTTCAAGAAAGTATTACAGCAGGTCAATTAAAGCATTTTCGAATTCTAAAATTCAAATCCATACGACTAAAAATCATATTTATCGACTGCATTGATTACCAATATTTGAGGCTCACCTTGCAAGTGGGCTACAGATGCACAATCTTAAGGGCAGCTGGAACAGCTATGCACTTCCTGCGGAACAAAAGCCCAAATCAGATAAAGTAGAAAACATCATATCTAACCATTGATAAGACGGCTCGTCTCAGATATTGTATTTAATTTCTTTTCATCGTCTTATTCATAGAAGGCTGGTAAAGTATCATCACAGACGACAAGTTTAATCTGCATGGCCCTTTAATGTTCATTGAGAGTCACCTCGTCATAGGGCGGGGGGATACCGCCAAACACCTTCATTCTATCCAGAGCAGCCTGTCCTCTCCTGGCTTTGTGTGGCAGCATGCCTGGTGAGCAGAGACAATACTTGTTGGTTAAATACATTTTTAAATATCAATTGCAGTTGTAGCAAAGGTTCAATTTTTCCAAGCACTCAACTCAGGAATCAGATCCGAAAGTGTCTCATCAAAGATGATCAGTTTGGGATAAAGAGTTCATCACCGTCAAGTAAATAAATTGTGCTGGATCAAATTAACACACCTCACTTTACAAGACAACTCAGTACTGCAAAAGTATATCAATACAACAATAGATCATTGCCCACTATTAGATCAACTACATGTTTTGCACCGTCCTTTTAACATTACATGGGATAATGTAATGCTCTTTCCATGTGCAGCCTACACTTGGAGAACATTTACTCATCTTGAACCGAGCTCTGCAAAGAATGTTTGAGCACCATCTACAAGTACTTTAAATTACATTTACAATGTAAATCTATGCTACATGCTTTGCTGAAGAATCTTTAATCAGTATTGCAATAAAACATTTCCAAGTTAATGTCACAAACTCGCCTCTAACAGTCCTCCAGAGGATCCTGCTGGGAGCTCTGAAGAGGAACGGTCCACGAGCGGGGTTGGTGTTCATCCTCTTCCGCAGGAAGACCAGGTACTTCACTGTGGAGGGGTGAATAATATACGTTTAATCAGTTACAAATACTTCAGTGTTAGGCAGGAGCAGCAATTTAGTATTCTATGTCTCAGATGGTAGTGCATGTAAGGTAGTCTCATGGTCAATGAAACTCGAACAACAGTGTTAAAACATCACTGACAAGGATATGAAGGAAGAGGAACAATGAAAGAAGCTTAATTCACAGGCATGTTTTCTACTTACGCTTGCTCAGCTGTGGTAGAAGTTTCGGGAAATGTTGATTCCTTCACATCTCACACCATCACCACGTGGTGTCCTAAAAAAGAATATTGATTTAGCGTTTGGACATTCAAGCAAATCCAGTAATTTAATTGACTAGTATCCCGTCTCAGATGGTAGTGCATGTGAGTTTTCTCATGGTCGTTAAACTCAAGTAAAACTGTTAATTCATCATCATTGACAGATGCTACACGTGGCCTCAGTACAGGCTAGAGCAACAATTACTCAGTCACATTTTAGCGTTACACGAAAGTGTACTTTAAAAAAAACTTACCAAGCAGAACCAGTTTGGCCACAGCAGCATCGAGCTGCCCGGGTAGCTTAACGTTAGGTGGGTCCTGCCATCAAGTAGCAGAACCTGCAGGTTTTAAAAAGGTTCCATTTCTGGAATTATGTTTCATTAACAGCTAATGAAGTTAGCGTTCCTTCCAACTTCATTAAAAAATAGATTGGCCTTCGATTAAATTAAATAAAAGGCTTATGATTGCGCAGGGGCTGCACGCCTTACTGGACCGGTCTGCCATGATGCGCGAAAAGAAAGACGGACGGGGCTGCTCGTGCTAAAAGGCAGGGGTGGGCGGAAGTGACGTGATTTTTCTTCTTCTTTTTCATGAGGAGTGTGCACAAACGTTATATCGCCGCCGTTTGTATAGAGAGAGAGGTTTTCTTACAATATATATATATATATATATATATATATATATATATATATATATATATATATATATATATATATATATATATATATATATTGTATTTATTATAGTGATTCTCTTTTGATTCTCAAATGAAAATGTATGTTTTTTTACTATTCTCATTTTGTCTTTAAAAAATGGGCTTTTGCTAAATTGAGGAAAAGACATGTTACTTTATAACTTGCTTTTGTTTGATCATGTATTTAAAGATAATGCACACTAGAGGAAACTAAAATGTCAGGACATTTACCACGTCATGGAAACGTTGCAATCTGTGTGCATGCACACTAATTTATTTATTTAGGAAAGCCATTGTATGCAACCTGTGTGCTTCCATGAAAGATTACCAATCAAGCTAAGTGAGCAACTAATTCAGGGCCCTCGGTCCCATATTCACTGTGCAAGTGTGTGGTCTTTTAATTAAATTGAGGCTGTATGCATAACGAAAGCAGTCTAATCCAAAATTAAGCACAACCCCATGATCACGGAAAGCATTTAAATCAAGTATCTCTTTGTCAACGTCGACACGGGCATCTTCCTAAATAATACTTAATTCTTTATTTACCTATACATTTACACGTGTTTTACCTTGTCATATCTAATGATTAATCACTTAATCAGTAAATTAAATTTTTTCATGAAGTGTATGGAATTATGATTCCAAATTAAAGTCTTCAGACTTCAGCTCGTTTGTCTAAGCAACAGCCCATAACCCCAAAAATATTAAAAACATTAATATTCAGGTTAGAGAATGTTGGTAATTTTCCATAATTAATTGTAAAATCAAGTAATTTACTCAAATTGGATTTTCTATTTATGTAATTATCACAGCACTAATAGACAGTCATCAATGTCATTTACATTACAAATGTATTTCTACAAGAGGAAATCGAATTGATCAAGTTGTTGCCATGTGAGGCATCAAAAATATCCATTTGATTTCCCTTTGGAGTTTTGCATGCAAAAAACATCAAACCGACCACACCTACAAAATAGAAAAAGACATGGAGTTGTAGAACTTGATTCACAGGACACCATAATAACTCTATGAACAGTTTTAATAACTTAAACATTTACAGAACAATTTCCTATACATTCATGTCCGTCGAGGTGATGCAGTGCATACAGCAATCTGAGCAAGTCATGGAGGTGTCTGGCTGGATTGGTGAGAATACTGGAACTGGTTTTCTTAGGAGGATTTTACTCAGTCGTCGTGCTTCAACTTCCTGATTTTTCCCTTGTGGCGGTCGATCTCGCGTTGCATACGTTCAATCTCCTTTTTGTGGTGATCAATTTCATCCTGGTGATGCTGCTTCAATGCAGCCAGCTGCTCCTGCTCCTTACGCCTTGTGTGCAGGTGGTGGGCGAGAGCGGGGCATAAGAATAAAGAGTGAGAGAAGAGTGGCAGAGAACAGAGTATGGACAAAGATAAATTAGGACAGTAAGGTAAGATCCTAATAATTAAAAAAAAAAAGACACTTATACAGTTAGACCACATTTATTTGCTGTAAAAGAAAGAAAGGCATACCTAAAGTACATCTCCTCCTCAGCCGCCTGCTTCTTCCCCATGGCCCCACCGGCCTCTCTGATGGACCCTCCACCGCCACCACCTTTTCCTGCACCTTTTCCCAGCTCACCCAGCTGATACAGGGCGAGGAAAAAGTTTAACGTAGAAAAAAAATACTCTGTTGAGAATTTGGTTAAGAGACAGTGGCTATTCAGGTAGAAGCAGTTGGACCAGATGAAAATAACCCTATTCTGAAGGTCAGTAGGTCAACAGGATTCATTGTTTGCGAAGTGATAATTGAGGCATTTGGAACAGACCAGAAACTGTTGGATGTTTTGGTGTCATTGTTAGAGAACAAAACCAATACATTGAACTGGATTCCCTTCCCAAGCTATTTTAAAACGCGCAGCTACAGGTGTTATATTTAGGCAAAACTTGCTGCGATTTAAACTAATCATTTTTAATTGAAAGTATCGTTGTATATCGGTCCCTAAATTGCATTACGACAAAAGTATTCCGACCTTCAATCAGTCACCAGCTGCGGTCTACCTACTTGTGCGGAAAGCTTTCTGTTAGCGACAATTATTATGTTAACGCTAATTCACTTTAAATGATCCTCACACAGCAGTATAACATTCAAATGGTGCATTTCCAGGACGTGTTTTACCTGGTCGGATGAGTTTCTCAGCTGTGAAGTGACAAAACTCCGAACCGCCGGCCTCAGAAATCTCGCCATGTTTGATACTCACACGTGAAAACACTTGTGACAGGGGATCGTGTCCTTGTCCTCAAAATACGCCACAGGACGGCGCCATTATTAGCCAGACAGGGGCGACAACTCCAGCATTAAGTTGGTCTGATGGGAAATCGAAAGACGCAACGATTTATAAACATTACCCAACACTACGCAAATAAATATAATTTAAATAGAAGTAACACTTAGTTGAATATAGGGGGAGGAATAACACAGTGTCCCTTTTTCGTAATGGTATGGTCTCAAAAGTTTCTGCGTGATTTCGCACGTCCTCTATGCAGGTGATGTCATCACGTTAATTTCTGTCGTTTAAAAAAAAGTTATTAAAATGTGATTTTTTACCTAATATTACCATAAATAGACCTGTCATTTTTATGTTTTCTTGAATCTATCATAAAACTATTAAATCTGATGACTCGTCGGACTCATTTCCGCCGAAGACGACGACGATGACAGGGAATACGGACTGCGTAGGATGGTGCGACCGGAACCGCCTCCAGATCAACTCAGGTAAAAAACAAATAACTGGTGCTGGACTAAACATTCTACCCCGGAACAAGTGAACTTCCAGGGAATGGACATTGATATTGTAACATCTTATAAATACCTGAGTGTTCACTTGAACTATAAACTGGACTGGTCTGACCACACATGCACTATAAAAAGGGACAGAGCAGACTCATTCTGCTGAGGAGACAGAGGAGCACTCCTGAAGACCTTTTTTAACTCAGTGGTAGCATCAGCCATCTTCTATGCAGGGGTCTTCTGGAGCAGCAGCATGTCCACAGCTGACAGGATAAGACTGAAAGAACTGGTCAAGAAGGCCAGCGGTGTGCCGGGGTGTTCAGTGGATACAGTGGGAGACAGGAGGATGATGGCTAAACTATCATCCCTGATGGACAACATCTCCCTCCTCATGCATTACACTCTGGCAGCTCTATACATCCTTCAGCCAGCGGCTGCCTCAGCCCTGGTGTGTGAAGGAGAGGAAGCGCAGGTCCTTCCTGTTGCTGTCAGGCTGCACAACCAGCTGAGCTCCCAGTAGACCACAAACCACTTAAACCTGTGCAATATTTATATCAATACACTGTGGAAATAGCCATATTTATTCTGCCTGTGTGTATATATTATACTATATATTATTCAGTTACCATATTGTTCATGTTTTATTTACCGTTTACTGCCTATTGTTATATTTGATCTGAAGTCTTGTGTGCACCACTTTGATGCTGTGAACCTGTACATTTCCCCACAGCAGGACTAAAAAAGGATTATCTTATTTTATCTCATCTAATCATCAAACATGAAATTCTACTTTGTTCCTGTAAGTCAACAATGCATTGTTCCTTTTGTCCACGTTACCATTTAAATAACGATCACAGACCATTTGTTTTCAATTCTTCCAGTATATTTCTCAGAACTTTTTACAGGCTTTTTAATCTTTGTTATCATTTAATATTAAAATAAAGTAGCACAAGTAGTGCATTCATTAAAAAGTTAATGTTTCACATTAATGTCTTTTACCTTTCTTTAGTTATTTCATTTTGGATTTAATGCATATCATTTGGTTGTATTTAGTTTGATCGTTTGGTACTTCCTTTCCTCCTCATTGGGTCCTACTCTTGGAGGGTAGATGTACAAGTATAAACATGTGGGAGGGGATGGATGAGAATATTAGGTGGGTGTGTATGTGGATATGGATGGATTTGGATGTATGCTGATTTTATTTTGTTGTATATATATATATATATATATATATATATATATATATATATATATATATATATATATATATATATATATGTATACATATTTATTTAATCTCAATGTCAAGGTCTAATCTGTTTGTGGAAAAGAAAAACTTATAAAAAAGAAAAAAAAAGTATAAGAGTGATTATGCTGGCATGATTACTGAAAACTCTTTAAGCCGTAGGCCCATTACTGAAAACTAAGACCTAAAGGATGTAGCTATGCTATGTCATGTTTAGAAACATTTTCACAACTATTACTTATTTTTAAATTATATTTTATTAGTTCAGAATCTGACATTCAGATTCTATGTATAAAGAGAAGTAAAAAACAACAACACATACAAATAAAGAAATAAAAACAATACCATAGTAACAAAACTGTAAATAAAGCAGGGAGAAATAATTTCCCATATTAAAGAATACAGTCAGGCCATCTATCTGACATAGTTGCACCACTTTTGTAGTGCTTAAGAAATGTTTCCGTTCTTTGGTTAACATGAGCTATAATCTGCTCCATTCTGTAGATTTATGTTACAAAGTCTCTCCAAGATTTATTGATGTGACAGTCCCAGATGTGGTAATGGTTTGCGCTTTGGTGTCCACACTTTCTCCAGCAAACAGGAATGTTATCGCGGTGTAATGAAATATCTTACAAGATTTTTCTTGTTAAACTCTTGCCAGCTCATTGAACTGGTACATTTCCATTGGTACCCCCATAATAATGTCCATTCTTCCTCAGAAATATCTATCCCAGATTCCTTTTCCCTTTTTGCTTGAAAGAGTTTGGCTGATATCGCCCTTGAACTACAATTAGACTTTTATGCTCTTTTAAAAAGTTCTATGACACTGGAGTTTGCCTGTTACCTTTTTAACATTTTCATTGTGAAAAATGCCAGAACTGCAAGTATCTAAAGTCCTGTTACTCTAACAGATACTTTTCTTGAATCATTTCAAAACTAAACAGTATGTTTCCATTTTCACAACTTTTACAATAATTTAAAATGAAATACAAATAAATCCATCACCAATAAGGAATGCTTTGAAGGGTTTTATTGAACGCACTAAAGAGAGAATGCAGTTCCCTCGTTGAAACAAACCAAACACTGGCTTAAGCGGTGAAAGGAACCTCGTGGGCCCCCTTCCCCAAGTCCCCTGTCAATACCTTGCTCGCCAGGTAACTCTGGGCTCACCAGAAACCAAGAGAAGAAACACAGCATAAACTTCGAACTTCAAACCAGTCAACAGTTTTCACAATTCACATTACTCAAACTCGTTTAAGTTACATATGTACAAGTATGGTTGGAACATTTTCGGCAAACATATGCTTTAGAAAAAATAAAACAAGTTCCCTGCAGTGCATGTAAAAACAAATGATGTCTAAACTAAATTCAAATGAAATATTCTGCACTGCTCTGTTCATAATGTGTCCATCGTCTAAACAAAAACAGATAAACAGAGGCACTCACATTTGTTTCATCATGACTAAGTATCTACATAGTTCCTTTGCAAAATTGAGAATTTGAGTTGATGACTAATTTAAAATTTTTAGTCTTGTGCTCGCCTGGAGAAACTTCTAAAGAAGCAAAAGCTGCACTTGAGATAAATCCAATTCCGGCCTGTGTATTTGCAAAAAGCATTGGCTTGAGTGTTTGTTTTCATGTCTTTTTGTTTTTCAAATCCACAATAAATAAAAACTCAAGAATACTTTAGGATTAACCACATTAAAAAAACGGATGAGTCTCACATTTGGATGTCTTATTTACATCACAACAGAAACACATGATTATATATGTTAAATTTCAGCTTTTTAAATGAAAGTCTTTTTTTCTTTTACTAAAAAGGAAGTGTAAACAAATTGTACAGATAATAGAATAATTTCAGGAACTAAACCTTCAGGTCAATCTGCTAAATGCAACCTGTGCTCCAACAATAGTTCTTGCTAAACACGCATCGCCCAAATGTATTGCGCTTAGCAAGTGCATAGTCGGTGTCTGTAGAAAGAGTGCAGACTTAAGATATTGTTTAGGCTGGTTTGTGCTGATATGTTTTAGTTTTGTTTAAAACAAAGGTTCAAAGGGAACAAATCAGAGAATAGGGCAAGTAAAGAACTGACTAAAACAAGATGGGGTGGGGTGAATGGTCAGACAGGTAGAAAAAGACCAGGGTGCCTCACAGGGCCAGGAGCGGTCTGCGGAAGCACTTTGGAGGAGGCAGCAGTCGGCCCTCCTCCTTCCAGCCCCGTCAGTCCTGCTTGATGCTGCCCAGGGCTCTGAGGCGCTCCAGGAGGGGAGGGTGGGAATAGTGCCACATGGAGAACAACCAGTCAGCCACGGGGAAGCCCAGGTTGTCTTTGTTGAGCTTGATGAGGGCAGAGCAGAGCTCGGAGGCTTTGCCCATGCCGCGGGCAAAAGCATCCGCCTGGAACTCGAACCTGCGACTCAGGACTGTCAGACAGAAGGACAGGACCTGCAAAGAAAAAAGATATACAAATATAAATTGGCACGGATGTTATAGAGGAAGTTATATATAATTAGCTCTCAGCTATGTTTATCAATCCCACACTCACTTCATTGTACGGGGAGAAGATGAACTGGAAGATAATCATCAAGCCTATCAATGTGGGTTGGCTGTCATTGAAGCCAAAAGCTACAAACAGCTCCTTGCGTCCAATCAGAACAGCAAACAGGGAGAAGCACAAGAAGGAATTCATCTGCAGAAACAACAGAGTACGTGGATGTTATCAGCATGTCAACTGACACCTAAACTGTCACCGTTTGATCATGTGTAATCGGGCCAACTTGTCATTTTGATGCCGACACCGATGAAGAAAACGTGTCACCTGACTGATGACGATATTCTTGACCATGTGGCCGAGCTTCCAGTGGCCGAGCTCATGACCCAGGACAGCAAGGATCTCAGAGTTGTTGCATCCCTTCTTGTTCTGTAAAGGTCAGAGTAAAGGAACCACTGTTGAATTACACAGCCAGACAATGCACAGACAATCAGACGACTGTCAGGTGACAGGTATCCCTGAAACAGGCCGAATGAACATTAACAGTTCTACGAGCTGTTGATTCAGTGCTGATGATATATGTAGTTGATACAATAAATGCTGTAGTGTGCTCATGAGACAGAAAAAGCAGGATGGAGATGAAGTTGGATGCAAGGAAGAACTACTGGCTGCTAATTGGATTTGTAGTCTCCACCTGTGGGTAGCCCGGTGTTGCTCTAGACAGCGCTCAGCTCAGAATGAGCACTTCCAAACCTATCGTACGTTCCAAAAACTGAACGTTCTCATTCATGTTGCTTGCATTGCCAAATAGCTATGTTTCCTACAGAAAGAAATGGCATTTTACTCAAAATGTTGCCACGTCAAGAAACTGAGACCATTATTGGATGGAGAAAAGTCCAAAGTGACAATCCATGTTGATTACTTTGCGTACTGTTTTACAAAAAAATACTATATACTGGTTTGTAAGAGTGCAATAAGAACTGAATAAACTTCATGGGCTTGTAACCTTGGGCTTGGCTTTTGATTCGTCGGATGTATCCTCTCTCTCTGGCTGCTCGGGTTGTGGCTCTCCGGACTTGTTGAGCGGCGAGTAGTCCTCCAGCAGAGTGTCAAAAAGTACAATGCGTTTGTTCTTGAAGAACCCATAAAAGTATGCGTTGCTGTGCGACGAGCGCTTAGAACCTGGATATAGAACAAAATGTTTAAGTTAAGACAACCTGCAGAAATATTTAACGCATACAAAAACAAAAAAAATTGTTAAATGAAAAGAACAGGAAATGTTTAGGATTTCACAGGTTTGTAGTCTTACTTTACCTTCAACCACATACACCTTAGTAAGAGGGAAGCTTATACTCTTGGACATATCTTCAATGTCCGTCTTCAGCTCTCCTTCTGGCAAAGGAGCAAACTTGTCAAAGAGCGGAGCAATGTAGTCAGCATAGATTGTGACAAGCACCTGAGGACACAGGAGAACACAGACGTCGACAGGCTTTTAGTACAAAACAACCAGCCAAAGTGCAGTTACAGAGTCACGCAAAGAAGCCTTTTCAACAAGTTATCCTATTGTCTAACGGAAGAACACTCGTTGCACAGAGCACTAACCAGAGAAACAGCCAGGGTGAAGAGCCAGGCGTAGATGAAGAAGTAGTCTCCGCCTATCTTGATGATGTAGAGGAGCAGCGAGGTGACGGGCAGCAGGATACACTGGGTCACGATAAACTTCTTGACAGTATCCTTGAGGAAGAACCCCAATGTCTGAGAAGAGTACAACACATTCATTTAGAAAGGCAATGGTGAACAATATGTGTGCATTTGAATGACTGATTAATAATGGTATGGGTTATAAACTGGTGATATTTGAGGTATAAAACAACCACACTGGACTTCTGATGTGGCTGTATAAGAGTGTTTTGTTTAGTTTCAGGAGAAAGCTGCTGTGGTTTGCTTGAATTCATATTAGTTACAATATTTTATCACGGTGAGAAGCTTTCACTGTGAAAGATAATGAGGTCCTGTTGCATTAGTTAATCTTTGCTGTCCATCTGCATGCTTTTCATGTTTCCAACTGTTGTTTTACCAAAATACACAACCTCCATTGCAGCTTTAGAAGAGGACGCTAGTGTGAGACATCTCAAAATCATGTTGGATTCATGTAGGCTAACCTAAGTTATAGTGGGCAAGCTGATCACAGCTGCTGTCCCCCCGAGGAATCAAACTACAAATATTTAACAGCCGATTTCCGGCCTAAAGAGCACGTATGCTGTGCAGTCGGTCAGTGTACCTGCTGGTTAAAGCCGTGCTTCTCCTCTATGATAAATGTGTTGTACACACTCCAGGGAAGTCCAGTGAAGGCACTGAACAGGGTGGCAAGTGTCAGAAACACGAGCGACTGGGTGATCTCGTACTCTGAACCCAATCCCATGCGAATCATCACCGAACCAGCAGCATCCCACAGAAATGGGATTCCACCCAGGAGCAGGATCAACTGAAATGTTTTAAGGATAGCATAAGCCCATTACATCGAATATTTAACACATTGCATTCATATAAATAATGAAAATTGTTCAACTGGATATACATGGTGAGCTTTCACTTCAACAATCTGAGTACTCTGTGCCATTCTGTGTCCATTGGAAGTGACATAAATTACACACACACACTTTTTGACATCCTCAGTAACTACTATGAAAGCACAAGTCAAATGATTGATGGCTTTTAAATGACTAGTTGTCTTACCGTCCCCTCAGTCTCAGAATAGAGTCCGGACCAAAAGCTGAAGTTGCTTTTATCCAGCTGATACAGACGCGACTTCTCAAATGTTTCAGAATCCATGATCTTCCAGAGTTCCTGTGGCACTTGTGTTGTTGATCTGTATGTCCTCCTCTGTGAAGGGGGAAGAGATCAGCACCGATGTTACATACACTTCAGTTCATTTATACTGTTTGCTCACGATACACACTTCAGACATTTTGAGAAAACCAATTGTAAAATTACCTAAAATAAATATCAAATTTTCTTCTTAATCTTTCTTGATTTTGTCCAGGTTTATGATCCAGAAAGCACATATTTGATCTATTTGTGTCTTTAAAAATTAATAATTGAATCCTAAATTATAAATTCACAAACTAGTTTTTTTGATGGGTTCATTTATTGTTTAATTTATTACAATCGGAAATTATTTAAGGAAATACATTCAATTAAGCAAATAATTATTGCTTTGTAAATAAACTAATGACTTGTTCAGTAAAACTTAATTGGTAACACACACATTTACACTTTTGATTTAGTCTGCATCATGTTCTACAACAATATCTTGTTTCTTTGGGAAATAAATGAATTAAAATTTATTAATACACCCAAATCAGAAAATCTCTCCAAAAATGCAATTTATAAAAACGTAAATTATAAGATTGAGAAAGTAGAGGGCTTTGTTTTAGAAACATGCATCTCTACTAACATATTTCTACTTAATTTCCAACAGTTATTAAATATAACATGATATTACCAAAGATAACTTTGTTAGGCGGAAATGTAATACATTGTCATAGTTTTACAAAGTGAAAAGACATTTGAAAACACAGCTGACCCATTCGTAACCTTGAAACTATTATCGTATCTATACAAAGTGTATTTGCACAGGTGTTTGTTAGATAAAGGCTGTGAAATAAATAGCTAGCTAGATAAACAAATAATGTTGTATTAACTTATACTACCCTTAAATGTGCAAACACATTAAAAAAAGCATCACCGTTTCAGCTACCTAACATTAGCTTCTGTATTCAATTAATGAGATTGAGTGTCTTTTACCCTTTGAGCCGGATGCTGTCAAACTTACCTGTCTGTAAGAAAGGTATGCTTCCCATAGATACACTGTCCACGAAAATCCCAAAACAGCATAAAAGATCTGCTTCTCCACCGGCAGGTCAAATATACCTTCACCCATCGTTGCTCTGTTGTTGCTCTGTTGTTGGAGCGGGGCGGACGAGCTCGCGCGCTAAACGTGGTGTTAACGTCACCTAGCCTGACTGGTAGTTTTAGGCTAGCGGCTATTTATCTTCCACTCTCCACACAAACAGACAGACAATACGTTACAGTTGAATAAAGGAAACAGTTTACACGTTCAATCTACAGATACCGACTAATAATGCAAACTGCGAGATCCATACAGCCAGTTTCCAGGCTTTTACAGCTAATATCGTTCCATTCATGCGAGAGGGGAACCTGACTGCGAGTTGTGGCAACGAATTCTAACCCCGGAAAACGACGACGATAACTTTGGTTCCGCCACTGAGTTTATTTGTTACACATTTGTCGGTTAACCACGAGCGTTAATATGAACTCATACGAGAAGATACACAACACACATTTTAGTGTGATACATGGTTGACTCCTACGTTATGTTTTAACTCAAACATTCAAAGACGGTATACATTTCTAAAGGTAAAACAAAGAAAGAGTTGTCGAATACTTGTGCTAAACTTCACTTGGTTAACTAGCCAGCGAACGAACATATGGAGACTTGTCAAGACAGCGACACTTGTTCGGCACCCCCTGGCTTGTTAGTTTAAATGTATGTGTCGTTTCCAAGTGGCACTTTATGAAATTGTACATGTACAATTGTTGAATAAATAAATAAAAAAGACGCTGCCAAGCTGAGTGGGTGGAGCCACATTCCCTGGGAACACCCATTATTGTTACGACAGGTCCGCTGCCGTTTAGTATGGAGTATGGAGGACTAAAAATGACATAAGTATAAATAAATGTATAAATGCTTAAATAAATGTATAAATAAATAAATAAATGTATAAATAAATAGATAAATATAGGAATGAATGAATATCCGTTATAAATCAACAGGACATCAATACATAAATATATTTCTACATTTTTGTATTTCTTCATTTATTTATTTCTCTATTTATGTGTCCACACGTATTTCTTCATTTATTTATGTGTGACATTTATGTGTCCGTATATTCAAATGAGCTGGGCGGTCCGAACCTCTGTCTAAAGCCTGATTGGTCACAGAAGTGTGATGCACCTGGTGTGTTATGCTCCACTTCTCCTGCTTGGCACATGATGCTGCAGTTGGCTCGCTCAGCTCACCGTTAGCAGGAGTTAGCTCAGACAGCTTTTTTACTTCAGCCGTTTATCAATTCCAAGTACACTGAGAACAGACTAGTGTTCTTTTGCAGTCTGGTCTTGGGGGTCTGGTCTTGGGGTCTGGTCTTGGGAGTCCAAACTCTCGAGGACGCAGGACGGTCTTTCTGGTCTTGTGACGTCAACACATCAACTGCTGTTGCTCATGAATTTACTCCAATTATTCACTGTAACATACTTTACAGTGGAGTAGAATGTGTTGCGGTGTTCACTGTCGTTTGGCGTAGGCTACGAATAAACGGTAATAACTATACAACGTCTCGTAGCTTTCCTGACCCAGGGTCGCTACAATATGAAGTTATGAATCTTAACCCTCAGTCAAATTGACGTATCATTATCTTTTAATAAATAATAAACTCTTTGTGCTCTTTAGATACTCCCAAACCTATTTATATTTCATGTTTAGAGACATCAGAGACATCAGAACCAGCGGAGCATTTCAAAAAGTCCTGCCGAGATTAGGCTGCTGTCAGCTAAAATAATGGAAATAAATCATCCCTTTTACGATAATGTAGACTGCAGTGCCACAAGAAGGACCTCTGCAATGTTGAACAATATGGTTGGTGGTTTTGAGACGTAGTATGGCAAATGTACTTTACTGTTTAAAGCTTTGGTCTTAAAAAAAAATATATATATATATTTTAAGGTCAGTGAAGAATTATTACCGACGCAAAAAAATAAATACAAAAGAAAGAAGTTTTATTCAAAAGAAAATAACCTATAACTTTAAGGAGCCCGACCATATAAGCGTGTATAGTATTTTATCAGAAACATGTAAAAACAATCTCCCACTGTGTACAATATTAACATGCTGCAATATTGCAGAATGTTTATGTGAAACTTTAATTAAACACATTTGCCTCACACACTCACATACACTCAATTTCTGATCACAGCACCTTATTGTGTACCATTAATAGTAAATACTATATTACAGGTAGTGGAATAACAGACACAACACAGATGATTTTAAATTAGTTAAGTGTATTTTCAACTTAGCAAACAGCTCCCACGATGCCATTTCCGTGACTTTGCATATAAAAAAAAGGAGTCACTTACACATTTCAGAAAGTAAAGGGCTTCGTTTCCACATTTATTTCTTTAAAACGTGTTTGAAGCATGTCCACTGCATTCCAACACTTATTTAATAGAAACCAAAGTGAAAAATAATCAAACATAATTCCTCTTGTATTCGGAATGGAAATGTCTTGAAGTCACATTTTCACACAACTGAGAAGGCCTTGCAATACACTAATGACCATTTCTAACAATCTGAACATCTGTACATTATCTTGCATAACTACAGTATATACATACTCATGAGTTAACATGACAGATGTTATCTGAAAGCTTTCTAATAACAGATGTAAAAAAAAAAACACAATCCACCTGTATCCAATGTGCATCGTTTAAGCTCGTTATTGATCTTAATGCTAATATAATTTCTGTAATCAATCAGTTTGGCAACTTAAAAAAGCAGCAAATCCTAATATTTTGGGAGAAAGAAAAATACTGGTACAGATTGTAAAAATACAAAGTTATTTGTCATGGCTATGTTAAAAAGGTGCCCAGGTAAATTAACTCCCAAGAAGCAGTTTGCTGTCTGCTGGAAAGAGGCCAGGCAGGCTGCTGCTGCACACGGGCCTCCCCAGGAGCACGACAGGTCTGAGGTACTGAAGCTGCTTGATAGCCAGGTCCCCACACCCAGCCAGGGCTTTGTCCAAGATGAATTTCAAGTTTTGGATTGATGTGAAGTCTCTGGTCATAGCGTGGGGCTTCAGCAGCGGGGAATGAGTGCGCCTGCTGCGGGTGTGAGAGATTCCCAGCTGGTTGTTCTCCTTAACAGAACAACTACGTCTGAAAGAGTCTCTCCGTTTCCCAGAAACTGTATTTTTGTCTTTTGGGTTCGTCTCCTGGATGAACCTCAGGAATGAGGACTCGTAGCCAGTCGGCTTATAGGCGACAATGTCAAACGGGTGTGGAGGAGGGCTGTGAGGCCGAGTGTCCTTCAGGTTCGACGGCGGTTCAGACAATTCGTTTTTCCGTTTTAACGGCTGGCGAACAACAGTCGGCAACAGGGCTGAACCGTTCGACATTTTGCCCCCGTCCTTGGTGCCCGAGACGCCCAGGAAGCCCTCCTCGGTGAAGCGCAGCGAGCACGGTGGAGAGAGGTCGACAGTGAGGGGCCGAAGAAGAGGTTTGATTTTATCCAAGCTCAGTCTCACCTCCGGTTTGTGACCGTTCTGTGCCGCTGCAGCCTTGTCTTCGGGTTGCCCGCCGGTGCTCAGCTCACCGTAAAGCACCTCATCTGCACCGACGAGGACAACAGTTCTCTCGACAGGTGGCGTCTCGTGCTCCTCTTCCTCTTCGGAGAACCCCAGAGCCTCCTCCTTCGTCTCTGCCTTGATGGCGTGTAAGCTCATGGGCGCAGGTAGCCCTCCTGCGTTTTCTGGCTCGGCCTGATACTCCATTTTCCGAACTCCATTGGGGGCACACGCTTCCTGGACTGCTGGCCTGACCGACTTCCTCTGAATCAAATCCTCCAGCTGCTTAGCATTAAAAACCAGCGCCGCCATATTCCTAGAAAACTCTTCCCGCCCCATGCGGTGAACCTTCAGGTAGTGACGGTGCAAGCTCTTCAAGTACACAACCACAGAATCGCAGTCCTGGACCATGCACGGGTAGGCCACGCTCATAGAGCGATCCCGGCACATCTGGAGCGCTTCTTCGTGAGATCTGACGGTATAAGGTCTGCGGGGATTTTTTCTGTCGCTTCTATTTTCCGCTGACACTTTGTTCTCCACAGCCGTCTCCGCTTTCATTTCCTCCGACTCGGGCTTCACGTCGGGCTTTGGACTTGTCTCCTCAGCTTGCGTGGTTGAACTGGCTGAACTGGGTTCTTCTTTCCGGGGACTCTGTGGTGCGACGATAAGCTTCTTTTGGCATCCAGTAATTGACTTTTTGTGAGTGCTCTGCAGACGTACCACCAGTGAGTCGTAATACTCACAGTGACTATAAAGTGTATGTTTCTTAAGTGCATCATTATGGCTGAACACCCTTGTGCATCCTTCAAAATTGCATCTTATTAGCTCCGGTGGCTGAGAGTGGACGTCGCGAGTGTGACGCACGAGGCTGCTCTTCAGGTGGTAGAGAGCGGTGCAGTTGGCAAAGTGACACTTGTACTGGGGCTGAGGTTCATCGAAGTTAGGCAACGGCCTTTTCTTGGCCGGCTCTTTTCTCACTTCTGGACTGCGATGCGCATCAAAATCCTTTTCCAACAAGAGCTGGGAGCGATTGTAATGATGTATCAGCTGGAGGTGGCGGACCAGGCCTCCCTGGGTGGAAAAAGCAGCATCGCAGTTTTTCACTACACAATGAAAGGGTTTATTGAATTTATCCAAAATATAGCAGAGATTACTTTTGGCTACCAGACGTCTCGTAGTTCGGACCGGTTGTGTGGTCGTATCCCCACTTTCTCCCTTCTGATCGTCGGCTTTCTTTTTTCCCTCGGCTTCATCCTTTCCGTCCTCTTCAGACGGAGAACGATTGTCAGTTAGTGTTTTGTCTCCATTTTCGCTCGCCACAGTTGATGTTTTTTTTTCCTGTTGGCATTGCAACTCAGGGAGCACTTTCTTACAAACTTTTTTCCCATGTTGGGTTGTCAAGAGCTGAGCTGCATGTTGTTTAGAGTCTTTTCCCTTATACCGTGAAGATGTATAGCTTATTTTGTCCACCAAAGTCTCACTCAGTTTGTGTATATGAATATAGTGCAACCTCAATGTTTTTTTCTGTCTGTGACTCGTGGAACAAAGCTGGCACACGTAAGGCTTAAAAGTTGTCGTCAACTTTTTGGCCTGCTCCATAGTGCGGCCGTGTTGGGTGTTATAGTGTCGGCTTAAGCTGAAACTCTGAGCGGTCCTAAAGCCGCAGCCTTTGATCTGGCAGATAAATGGCTTGGCAGTGGCTAATGAGTCCACACTGCCTTCTCCATCAGCTTCTGTTGCTTGCTCAGTTTTGACTTTAACCTTCTCCTCAAGAAAGGGCTTCTTCTGAATCAACACAACGGGAGGTGTGGCCATGATTGCCTGATGAAGAGCGATGTTGGATGTAGTCGACTCAGAGGCCTCCCTTTTCACACTGTGAGCTGATGAAGAATTCAGGTCCAGTTTACCGAGCCCAGCGAGAATTTCACCCACACCATCAATATCAGTTTGAAGGCCTGAAGCGTTTGTTTTGCTATTTTTGGGCTGAGTGGCTTCTTTTCTTTCATCGCCAGCCTCCATGGATTGAACTGGAGTCGAGTCCTCCTCTTTACTGTCTGGCTCAGTTTCAGTCTTTATCCCTTTGGACTTCGAGCCCCGCTCTTTGTCATGTTTGTGCTCTTTGTTCTCTAGCTTAAGGTGTTCTGGGTGGGCACATTTAAAATGCCTCTGGACATCTCTGGCTCTGGAGAAGGTCATGCCACACCTTTCAAACCCACAGGTGAACTTACTTCCATCAAAACACACCGCGACCAAGGTCATTGTGGCTTTGGGCTCCTTGCCGTCAGTCATTGTAGCTTTGGGCTCCTGGCTTTCTGATGCATGCAAAGAGGAAGCACAACTTACTGCAGACGCGTTTAGGACTTCTCCATTTACAGTCTCCTTCGTATCAACTGATTTACTAGGGCGTACTGTTGCCTCAGTAACCGCCCCAAGAAGTTTCCGCTTTGCCTTTCTCTGAGCCTCAAAGTCTTCTTCAGAGAAGGTGATGTTGTGTGTGGATAAATGAGTCATAAATTCTTTTTTGGATAAATAGTATTTACTACAGTCAGTGCTAGAGCAGGTGAAGGCAGCATCTCTGAAATGCTGCGCTTCGTGGTGATAGATTTGTCCCAGGTCTGAGTACGTGACGTAACAATCTTTGAGGTCACACTGGTAGTTTAGGTGAAAGCCATGGGTCTGTTTGTGTGTGACGAGTTCATTGGAAGTAGCAAACTGAGCGCCACAATCCATAACCACACACATGTAAGGCAGGTCGCCATAGTGAACTCTTCGATGTTTGCGGTGATGGTATGCAGAAGCAAAATGGCGTCTACAAAAAACGCACTTCTCCCGCTTGTCTCTCACCTGATGAAAATATTTCACGCCCTCGTCCCCCTTGTGCTCCGACTTTAAATGGACATACAAGTACTTGGAATGTTTAAAAGTCCGAGTGCAGCCGGTTCCTGGGCACGGGTACTCATCCCGGTTCTGGACACTGAAGTGTTGGTCGATGTATTCGAACGTCACGTGCTCGTCGTTGTCCACATCCGTCTCCTTCACCGTCTTGGCTTGTTGCACGATGTGGTGCAGCACATCTGGATCGCGTGTGGATTTGTAATACTGCATTAAGGAGGGGTCAACGGTGATCTCGCCCGGTTCAATATCAGCCTCATTCATCCCCGTCTGCCCATCTTCTTTCTTTATGTCAAGCTGTCTTGCACTCTGCACATGTTCTTTCAGATGAGGCACAAGATCCCTTCTGCTCTTGAACTTTTCCAAACACAGAGGGCAGGGGTGTTTGTTGTCCTTCTCATGTCTTTTGGAGTGATGAATGAGTTGGGTGTCAGTGACCAACCTCTTGCAAATCTGACAGCAGAACCTGTTTTTCTTTATTTCTGATTTGCCTCTGAAGTCAGAAGACTGCTTTATATCACGCTGCCAAGGACCATCCACCCTCTTCTGATGCTCAGATTCTACTTTCACAGTGATTCCCTGTGGCTCATCTTTAGCCTCCTCCTCCTCTTCTTCTTCGGACTCTGGCATCAACCCTAAAAGGGCAATGCAGTGACACTTGAGAGTTTTCCAGTCCCAGAATTCAGGGTCAAAAGGCCAGTATGCCTTCAGTGCTAATAGCAGCTCGCAGCGTAATGAGTTGGGTATGACCTCATTTTCCTGGCCATACTTTTGGTCTGGGCGTAAGTAAACCTCCCGAAGGGACCCGAAGACGTCCTGGCTGGGCCCGAGCAGGAACTCTGTGAGGAGGCAGGCACGCAATACTTCAAGATCCCGTGGAAGTAGGAAGGACATCGTCTTACAGACGGAGATCCTCGAGTCCGAGTCATCCTGCTTTGGAAGTTGCAGGGCTTTGACACAAAGTTCTACTGAGGCAGGTATCCCTATTTCCTCCGTCTGAAAATAAAAAGTGATGTAATATTAGCATTAGCCCTTTTAAATAATCAGTTTGTTCATTCTGAAATTCTAAAATATCAAAGCAATTCATAGCAAACATAATTAGCATGTTCTGCACGGACTCTGGTCAAATACATAATGAATACAAATCTGGTATCGGACTGATTTGCCAAATTGTTTTGGTTGTTTCTGGTTTGTAAAAAAAACAATCCAGAAGCTCTTAATAGCAACGTTTCGTTCCTGAGGCTCCTTAGTACCTATGCCTACTGCGGTGTTTCCACCGCGTGGTTCGGCTCTGCTTGACCCATTTTTAATACCAGGCCCGTTTCCACTGCAGATTGTATCCCCTCAGTGTAGCTGTTGATTCTTAGTTGATCATCTCACAGAGGAACGCTGCCATTTGTAAAAATTGGTCAAGTGAAAATTGCAGACGCTATCGAGGGAAGCGTATCAATTTGAAATGGCGGGTTTGTGCAGTACGTCATCTATGCCGGGAGACAATTCTCTCTGATCAGCTCACTTGGAACCTCAATTAAGTTGGTACCAAAAATGGAGTTGTTCCATTTACAATTTTTGAGAATTGACACGCAAAATTAACCGAACTGGACAACCTAGTGGAGACACTGTCTAACTGGTGAAAAGGAAAACCGTATAGAACCAATGCACCAACTCAAACTAGTATTACAAGTGGACAGTATGGCTGTTGGGCTCACCCCTGTCTGAATGACGCGGACCAAGCAAAGCAAATGGTGGACGGTTTTGGCGATGGCACCTAGCTGGAGGCATCGTTCCAGAAGAGACGTCGATGAGGGGTCGATCCTCTTCTGAAGCTTACTCCACAACAGAGTCAACTCCCTTTAGATAGAAAAGAGGCAAGTTATTTTCAAATGTCCTTCTTCTTAAAACTATACCCTCATTTGATTGACTCTTTGATGACAACAACAAGAACACATTTGTTCAGGCTCCTTTCATTTGATCGCAGACATAAATACATGAATGTACTTTACATGCAGTCCATCATATCCATGACTTGACTACTCACCAGGAGCAGTAAAGGCTCTGCTGCTGTAGCTGCTGTGTCAGGAAAGTTGTGCACAAGATGAAGGCGGTGTTCTCCTCCCCCTCAGTCTCCAAACTACACGTGATCTCCAGTACATCCTTACAGTCAAGTCTGGAGATCTGTTCAAGGAGTAAACACAATGCTGATGGCTTAAAAATTACAACAACACACCCTCTATGCATCATCTAAATTCAAGTTTGTAAATCACATGTGTAATACTGGGTATAATAGGGTGACCAGATTTGAGTTTGTGAAAAAGAGGACACCTCGGCATAACTCCTTCATGATAGTCGGCGTTTTTCGTTTATCTGGCAACACTGAGATCAGTCGACCAATGACTGTTCAGGTGGAACGTACGGGAGATACCATTTACAAAACTTGTAAAGGGGTAAAAACTTGTGAAAGACCCAGAGAAACGGAAATATCAGACGAAGCAAAATCACGGACGTTTTTGGAAACCCTGCCGGTCTCAAAAAGAGGACATGTCCGGGGAAAACCGGACGTCTGGTCACCCTAGGTATAATCAATTCCTCTAGACCCAGTGGGAAATTATGCTCAAGTTGAAATGTCAATTAGGGATGCACCATTATGAGGTCAGATTACTCAGACTGACGTTGGAGCGGATCAGGTATAGATTGTTTTGTAAACGTTAATACAAAATGTTGTGTTTTCACCATCAGTTGTCGATCACTTGAATTACTTTCAAAGATTGTATTCAACAAATCAAAAAAGCCCATTATGCAAATCAAGACATTTGTATTACTAATTTGTCATGGTAAAGTAGTAAAATACAGTACAGATGACAGCCACCTGATATTACAATAATATATAGGATTATTTATAATGTCAAGTAGAAAGAATACTATTCAAACAAGAATTAAGGTCTTATATTTTGTCCAAAATGATGAAAATTATATAAACAAGTATATAGTAAAGCAAACACAAAAAACAATGTAGTGAGGTATTAAGATCAATACACAAACACAATATTTAGTCTTTTATATTGAATTTAACTTTTAATAATTCAATATATTGGTCCACTATATGCATCAAAAGTAAGGACAAGTTAGAGTACAGGGTTGACCAACGGTGGGACGTGATCCTTCAACAGCTAACGATAATATAGGACTGAATCAACAAGGTTTTTAACTAACATACCGAGAAATGTGGGGGAGTGGAGATAGACGCCAGTCCAGATGCAAGGCCAAACAATGAGTTTATGGAGGAATTACATTTTGAGTATAAGGAGGACTACTGCTACACACGTATCTTTGGTTTAAACAAATTAAAATGGCACAGATCATTGCCCGAGTCAATGCCAACTCTTTGTTCTCATGATGAGAAAAGCTGTGCTGGAAAGACAAAAAAGATGCCACAACAAGTCTGTTCCTCAATCTAAAGTCCTTTTAAGTCTCCATGCGAATTTGAGGCTCCATTTTTGGAGACGGCACACTACATAAATAGACACCTCTTTATATTTATATTAAAAAAAAATTGGCCTGCAAACATTACCACATTTTTATTCAGTATTCAAATAAAATCTATTTTATATTACCAGTCGATGCGTGTGTGTTCGACTGCTAACAATAGATGGTGCATCCTCTGGGCTCTGCTAGAGTCTGACAGGCTGCTGTGACCCCTCAACACATCCTGCCAGAAACATACATCTCTTCATGCATGTTGAGCAGAATATTTAAAATATGTAACTATTACTTTAAACTATTAAACCTCTCATTAAATCTTGATTGCAACATTTAGGTTGTAGGTTTTACGGCCACCTCAATATGTGAATAGATTTGTCTTGCTCGTCTGAACCATCGTCATTATGCAACATTTAATCATAATGAGGCTCAACTGTATGACGATGCTAAAAGAGCATCATGTATCAAGTATTCCCGTCATTGTTCAAACACAAAGTGGTGCAATACCTCCATGATGGCCTCTTCATTGGGCAGCAGGTGACAAAGCAGGGAGGCAAATGTTTGTCGAAAAGTCGCTTGGTTGGAGATGACGCTGCATTCAGTGCACGCTTTGGCCAGCACCACTGCTTTGGCCACTTCCCCCATCTTCTCCAGGTGCTTCACGCGCATCTCCATGAAGCCCTCGCCCTCCAAGCTGATGTATGCGTCAACTAGCGACAGAAAGCAAAGAAGATCTGATGAGCAAACTACCATCACTCGGCCAACGCGATGCTAAGTGCTAAACGGTAAAGCGGTCCAAATGAAACGACGGAGATATGTTGAATATATTCCAACCTTCTTCTAGGTTGGTGGGCTGGCCGGTGAGAAGAGATGTAAGGACAGGGTTGCTCCACGCTCCTCCCTCTCCTGTGATCTGGAGTAAAGCTTGGAGGTCTGTGCTTCCATACTGCAGCAAGGTATCATGGGCAATCTGCAAGAGACACATCACTTTTTATATCTATATACATTTTTTAAATAACCATTTGTTCAGTTCCTGAACATTAGACAAACAACTCAGAAAATCGAATAAATAAAGCCATTTCTTCCGACACTGCGACACCCTTCCAGAAGTTCCAGCACTACAAAGCAATAATTTCATGAGCTAATTAGTTTTACAAATTAACTATTTAAAAAGGCCATTAGTTTATATCACTACATAACATACCATTATCTGTAAGCCAAATGCATTTACTTTTTCAAAAGACACTTTGAAAACACTCAGGACCCTATTTCAGAACGCGGGTTTCGGGAAAACACTGTTTGTTAATCCCGAGATAAGGCAAACACTAGAGTTTCAGAGAGGTACTTTAAACTTGGGGTCAGCTACTGTGGTCACAGATAACCTAACGAGCTTGCTGGTTCTCTCCGTTTTATTTCCTCATTTATTCACTGTGCACCAAAGGTTTAATTTATGTCGGAATCAAATTCCTGTTCTAATCGTTTGTTTCTCAGGACTTTCTGAAGCTACCTCTGTTATGGGCTGCCAGTCGTTTCTTTGAACAATGTGTTTTGTTATCACATTCAAATATCGCCCAGCATCAAGTAACTCAACTCAGAATAACATCTCTCCATTCCTCCTTTTTGAGATTGGAAGTTGTTATTTATATAAACATTTATCACGGTACTGTGCACACAGACAGCTGTCAGTTGAAGATAGCTGAGCTCAAGCGTCCCAGTTTTCACTTTTACATTACATTAGCAATACATGTCACTTCTCCTTTGCTGTCAAAACCACAGACAATAATCATTAGCTTGATGTCCGTCTGGCAATGAGTTAATATGTCTCTTCATGTTTCTCCATAGTAATTCACCGTTATGTCAAGCAAGAATGTATATATATATATATATATATATATATATATATATATATATATATATATATATATATAACTATCTACCAAGGATAAGTTAGACGTGATAAACACAAGTGGCTTAGACTGAACAAAGAGCAAACAGAACTTAAACTCTGCACCAGTGCGGATAACTTTTTCCTCGCGCTTTAATCGCCTCCTCTCGGAAGGCTTTTGATAACACTGTCTGAGGCACGAACAGAATGGCCTTTTCTTTACACCACCTTATTTTACTTGAGGAGACGTCTGTAACCCATCAGCAAACAATGTTTTGAAATAAGGTCCTGTACCTGAACAGAGTGGTGGAACTGTACCCAGGCTTCATATGGGATTTCATTCTCAGGCACTGACAGCAGCAGTTCAAAACAGCTCCTACAAGAAATGACAACAATTTGACAGTGATTTATATTAATTAGGATAATTAGAGGTTTTATTCCTAAACCATGAAAAAATAAACATTGTATCCGTGAAGTTTGTAAAGTTGAATAAATACATTCTGTGACACTTCCAACATGTTTGGTGGTATAAAAGTATTCTCAGGCTCCGAGTTGACTTTACATATCCATACATTAAATATGTCAATGAAGATTGTTTGGAAAAAGGAATGAAGAGCGGTGACTTGTTTTTTATGTTGTATCACACTTTCCACAGCGGCCTTTGTATTCAGCTTAAAATACTAAAACGTTTGCATACGTAGGAAGGGTGATGGAAGCAGTAATGCGGGCGTGATGAACCAATAGACATTATGAATCACTAGATGACCGTATCAGTAAAAACAAACAGTCAATGCGGTCATTTGCTTCCCCTGCTATTAATGTGTGATTGTGTGCTCTATGATTATATATTTTTTTACTCATTTGTTTTTATTTTATAGCTTTTGGGATGATTACAAAAATGTTTTAAAGTGTCTTTGGGTACTAGGAAAAGCAATATATAAATAAAATGCAATATTATTATTATTATGATATACTTTATGAACCCTTTAATGTACATAAAGAAATCACATCTAACCAAAAGTAACACGCCAGTTTGTGCATGCGTGTCTCTATTATAAGGGTTAATTCTTAACTAACTTAGCAAAGTTGGAATTATTACTGTATTACAGCTTAGAGACAAAAAACAATGTAATCCATGAGCGGCAACACACCCATGTGATATACAACAAGTAGTTGGAAAATGTGGGTGGTGGCAAACACAGGAAATCCCAGATGTCTGTATTATCTATTCAGAACCTTGATATGCTGGGTAGTATGTGAGAAACCTGACATTTCCATATCAGCCTCCCCGTTTTAAAAATGGGTCGAAAAGACAAATAACAACCTGCTCAAAACAAATGCCTGAATTAATAATGCATTAGGCAAACAAAAAATGGCCAGCCTGTGTTCCCAGGATGTTAAAGACCTACTAAAATACATGAAGACCATCTTTTATCCTTAAACCTAAATGGTGAAAAATTAAAAAGGGCTCCACAACACAAGTTGATATATATATATACATAGGATAAACAATACTCGCTATAATTGGATCTATTTTTTAGTACTCACAAAGCTAGTCGCTTCAAAACAAGGGCGACTCGGTCCGACTCTGCAGTGAGGTGAGATCGGGCCGCAGCAAAACAGTTTATGGACAGACAGTAGACCTCCAGAAGAGGCAGGCCGTGCTCCATGGAGTTCCTGCTCCCAGCATAGTGCATCAGTGCCTACAAACACACATGTGAATAAAGAAAAAGAGTTATGGCAAAAGTAAAATACTCCGAAAAAACGCAGTAAACATAAGAGATCAGGTGAGAAAGCCATTTGTCTAGATAAACAGAGGTTTCCCACCTAAGGGAGATAGGAGTCGACACCTAAGGGAGATATGTCTAGACCCGATTGATCCCATCTGACACCCTGTCTGGTGTGAGATGCTCATGATTGGGCCTGACGGGACCCGACTGTACATCATGCCAAAAACCTGAACCTTCAATAGTGAGCAAACATCCATTAAAAAACAAATCTCAGATAAGGAGGGACACATACAGTTATATATTTTTGCTTTAATTATTTACGGAAATGTATAATGATTGTGAAATTAATTACCTTCCTTTATTCAACAAAATCCCAATGTAAAAATGTATTTCTCTAAATTATACTAACATGACATTTTCAAATATGTTACAATTTAGATATTGCAGAACAGATCTGTTCTCTTATTGCAACTACTTTGAACAAGGAGCACAATGTGTGTAGCCTGCTGCATCCCGCCTTAAATGATCACTATCTATATCCCAGAAGTCCCCTATTCCAGACAGCAGAACCCTTGCTGGTTGTTGCTTAGGTCTACAGAGGCACTACATCAATTCCCTTCAGTCTAAATATATGGTGCTCTCTCAGAGGGAGCCAAGAATAAGGTTTCAACCCTGGAGACCCATGTCAGTGTACTAATTACTTCCAGGCTCCTTCCGACTTAAACAGAAAATGAATACAAAACAAACGTGGTTTAATATCAACCCCCAAAACAAATGTAACCAAGTCAGCATGTTAGTAAAAAAAAATGTTTCCATTAAAATATTATTTTTTGTAGAAATGACTTTCTAGCATGACTCAATGCATGACTTTACACACACACACACATATATATATATATATATATATATATATATATATATATATATATATATATATATATATATATATATCATCATATACTGTACATATCCACCTACTTCCTTCATATAAAACAACCTGATTATATTAGTCATTCAAAATGCATCATATTTGCACTGCACTATTGTATGTATATGTGTGTTTATAGACATGCGTGTATATGTGTATGATCTATATAATACATAGATACACACGTGTTTTGTTTTACCTCTAATAGTAACAACACACTGATCAGGAAAGTGAAAAGGATCTCAATATCTCTTTCATGCATGCATCACTTTAGGCAACCGTAAAACAAACCTGCACATATTGTTTGAACAGTCCACAGCCTAACACAGTACAACTGTAAGTGACCTGGCTAATGAATAACTATTCTCTACTGTCAACTTCGGCTGATGACCCAGTTTTATTGGAAGACACGTACAATTGCATTGAGCAGTGGACGTGAAAGTGCTTGTTTTATAAAGCAGTGAACGTTACCACCTGAAGGTGGACATAAAGGCATTTCCCCTATTTTCACCTACTCACGATTATATACAATTGAGAATGAGAAAGTCTCCGTTGTTCCAAGTCTCCATCAACAGAAAAATCCTGTCAGACCTACAATATACACCGCAACGGTTGAAATCGCAGCATTTGACACGACAACCTAAGCTAACGTTGACACATGCAAATTGTTTGTAACAACTTGTGTAAATGACCTAACCTACGCTTTTCGCCGCCGCAACATTACGGCGCAACTAGCGAGTACATTTGGATAAACAGTCCACCCCGCCCCACACACAAGCAACCATGCACAAACTGTGGCAATGCCATGTGTATACAAGCAACCGAGAGGTTTCCCTTTAGCAGTGTGTTTTGAAATTAGACCAAGCTGCACGAGTTAACGTCACATCATTGGGCTCACCGTAAAAACTTAAAGCAGCAACACATTACTCAGCTGACAACGTCACGTTGCATTACCATTAGCCTGACGATGTACGAGTTATAATGTCGAAGCTTGATAGTATATGCAAGCGTGAATACGAATGAAAAGACAGCACAATGCGAATAAGAAGACAGGCCAACCCTAAACGTGAACAGGTAGCTAGTGGGCCAGCATCCGTCGCAGATTAGCTAGAAAAGACAGCCGTGGGTGAGCTACCGGGGAGCTAACGGTCGCTACGCTGCTGAGTGTGTACGTTACCTGGCAGAAGTTGTCGCAGTACTCCGTGGAAGACGCCGTGGATAATTCCTGCTGCCTTAGTACGTCTTCGAAGGCTCTCAGTGTGGCCAGCAGGGTTTCCATTGCCACCAGAGTGTCGTCCGCCGTATCCAGGGCCCGGTCGCTCCATTCGTGCTCCGGTTCGACATTATTCTCCGCCATCTTCGCTCTCCGCCACAGCGCGTAAGCAGTGCGGTCTGACGCCGCCTTCAAGTGCTGTCGGAATGTTTAGAATACGTCGGTTGAACTTCACACGAAAATATTGGGAAATTGGAACGACTAGGAGAAATGACAAATAAGTGTATTTCTATTATTTGCTCTAGGTTGCTGTTAATTAGTAAACTTCAATTTAATTACTTCGCCAACATATTCTCTCCTTCTTTTTCTCTCCCTTAATTCCAATTATGACGTGTCATCTTTGAGTTTATCGTTTATTAATAAAAGACAACCATATACACTTCTGTTACAGATTTAAATATAACCATAACTACACTTTCATTGGAAATCATCAGCTTGGCCATACATTTACCTGATAGCTCCACATTTTCGCACTTGGCAAATCACTTTGAATAAACCTTATTTAATTGTAAAATAGTACTGCTATTTGAATGCTTTCCCACTCAATATGTGAAATGTACATAATATAATATGAGTGAGAGTTAATTCAGTAAAGAAACATAAAAAATAGGCTGAGGCTAATGTTAATCTGTGTATTTTGTGGTTTGATTTATCCATTAACTTGGTTTATTACTCATATTTCATGATTATAGTATGACATCATGTTTATTTTCTTTCTTACTACCTTGTTTGCTAAATAGTGATGTTTAGCGCCCCCTACAGTAATGCACTTTCTTTGTACGTCCCTTGACCCGGAAGTACAATAGGTTCCTCTCGGCCACGCGTTTAAAGGTAAGAGAAGCTCAACTTGGTATGCGACGTTGTTTTTTAGAAGAAAATCTGCTAAATCCCTTGTTTTCTGGAGCTGATCATTTCTGATGGACACACATTGTACTCCACGAGACCTGCTTTGATGGCTTAAAGTCAGTGTCCGTGTTTAAAACGTCTACATTGGCTAATATCTGGATTTACGGGTTTCTACTCTCCAGGATCGATCATGGGCAAGTCCAGACAAACGGGAAACCACAGTAGTGACGCAAAGAAGCACATCGGAAGGACATGGAAGAACAAACACAAGACTAAAGACCTGGACCAGATCCACGCGGACATGAAGCCTGAGGTCGCAGCCGCGCTGCTCCATCAGGCGGTGGACATCGACGTGACGGGATGTGCTCAACACTACTGTTTACACTGCGCGTGAGTTGAGATCAATTGAGATGAATGTCTTAAAAGCGGGTTGAATCAGGATAATACTTGTTGTTGGTCATTTACTTTGCTCATCATCATCGTATTGGTCATCATCCTTTACTTAAGTATCATCACACATTGTAGATGAGCTGAACTAACCAATGATGGGGGAAGTTCTCATATGTTACTTAAGTGGCATTATCACAGTGACAATTTACAAAGTGCTGCATTCAAAATCTTACTGAAATAAATGTAATCGCCTTACCCTATTGAAAGTTTTTATTATGTAAAATGGCACATTTCAAAATAATGTACATTATGTTAATATATGTTATTCATTGACGCCTTGGTCTGTAGGCATCACATGTTGCAGGTGGTTGATTTCACCTACCTTCAATTCTGCACGTTGGATTAATCCAGTTTATTTCTCATTAACATTTGGTGCTATTAAGCATAATACCAAGAAGCCCAGATATCGACTGTATTGATTCTGAAACTCACAGAATGTCTTGCAAATCCTGAAAGCAACTCGTCTTGTTTTTGTGTTACTGGTTGTGATTAGTCAATTTTGCAAAAGAGATCTTTAACTCATTCAAATTACCTGATTTAAGTTATTATAAAACTATATTTTGCAGTTGGCTTTTAACACTGTGCACTTCATGTCTTGCAGGAGATATTTTGTGGATTTGAGGTCCATGAAAGAGCACTTCAAAACTAAAGTGCACAAAAGACGGTAAGGCACCATATTTCATCCATGCATTCTTGTATTATAAACTCACATTTTTGGGTAGAAAATTGTTTGCCTAGTTTCTGTCCCCTATAACTGCATGCAGTGGCCAAGTATCCCTGTAATCTTCAGAGATTCCCTCTTGGTCCTTCTCCATCCAGGTTGAAGCAGCTCAGAGAGGGGCCCTACACGCATGCGGAGGCCGACAGAGCGGCGGGGATGGGCTCCTACATCCCTGCACCAAAAGTTGAAGTGAAGACACAGCCCGTGGAAGAGGACATGGACTCAGAGCTGCTTACTTGAACCGATCAGTGCTATTACAAAATGAATGAAGCTTATATTATCTCTTGCTGTCACAAGTGTTGAGTGCATTGTTAAATGTTATTTTTGTGACACTTAACTTGTCTTTTCAGCTGTTAGACATCTTTTCTATCAACAGAAACAGAAACGGCTTATCTTAATCTGGTTAATGTAATGCAATATGAGGCTATCTAAATATTGAGTATTTATGGAATACTAACAAACAATAACACGTTGAATGTGTTCATATAGTTCTACAAAGTTTAATTAAAGCATTGTTTCCCCAGTTTTTGTGTACATGATTCCTGTCCACCCTGTTCTTATAACCTGAAATGAAAGGTCACAAGTAGACTTAATTTTAAAGCATCACAAATCAATAAAGGTTGCGACCAATTGGGTTTTAAGAACTTTAGTGGGAGGCCTTCGTTCTATGTCGTTATTGGCAAAATCACATTTATGAAGTTATTGATTTGCCTTCTAATGGTCAAACCCATGCCAAATATTGAAAGTAGTCTGAATCTATTTTGGGATTTTAATTGCTGATGGCTGGTGACCCTTTTTTTTATGCCCACATTTGAGGCTGGGAAAAACAAAATCCAGCACCTGGACTATCAGCACTGGCGCACCCCAGGGATGTGTGTTAATCCCATTGCTCTTCTCCCTCTACACCAACGGCTGCACCTCAGGGGAGCCATCTGTTAAACTCCTGAAGTCCACAGACAACACAACGGCCATTGGGGACTACTTTGGTAAGCTCTCCTTTCTTTGTTACATTTTTTAAAAGCATGATTTTATATGATGTCTTTTAAATTCATTGTTGAGTAAATCATAAATGTGTTATTACTCCTTGTGTTCGGTGAGGGACGCTATACTCCAGAAATCTCATGCGCATGTTTTCCAACTTGGGAGGTGGTCTGCTTCACCAATATAGAGTAAGCTATACTCTCAATGCATGTTTCTATGAAATGTTTATGTTCATTAACCCTTTCTATATTAATGTGTTTATTTAGTTTTTCAACAGTCCAAATGAGCAACCACTGTTTTTCCTTGGCATATGAGTTATGTTAAATTGGTCAATTGCTCGGGCCTTTTTAGGTTTATATTGTTGGATTTTGTGCTGGGCTGAAGGGGGGATTACAGTGTTAGAGCAATTATACATGGGCATTTCTTTGTTGTATGTTTGCAGTGAACAGTTGCATTTTATTTGGTTTTCTGTGTGATTATTTAATGTTTATTTAACTCTACAATGACCTTCCTGACTGTGAAGCCACATGACCCACCTTCTTGTTTGTACACTTTTATCTGTCAGAATATAGTCTCCTCGTCAATAAAACCATTTTCATTTTGGTACAGTAGTCTCTGGCTCCAGTTTACTCTGGTTATTGTGCGGGGTGTATCACCGGTCACATCAAGAACGGTGACGAGTCTGCGTACAGACGGGAGGTTGTACGGCTGGTCCTCCGGTGTGATCAAAACAGCCTGGAGCTTAACAAGCCCAAAACTGTGGAGATGACAGTGGACTTTATGAGGAGCCCTCCAACACTACCTCCCCTCAACATACTCAATAGCACTGTCTCTGCAGTGGAGACCTTCAGGTTTCTGGGAACCTCAATCTCTCAGGACCTGAAGTGGGCCTCCAACATCAACATCAGGAAAAAGGCCCATCATAGGTTGCTGATCCTGTTCTACTCCGCCATCATTCAGTTTGTGCTCTGTTCCTCCATCACTGCGTGGTTTGTATCGGCCTCCAAGCAGGACAGAGTCAGACTACGAGTATTCAGGTCTGCAGAGAGAACTTTTGGCTCCAGCCTGCCCTCCATCCTGGACTTGAACACCTCCAGAGTCAGGAAGCGGGCTGGAAAGATAACTGCAGATCCTTCACACCCTGGACACAAGCTGTTCCAACTCCTCCCCTCTGGTAGGACAGAGCCCTGTACGCCCAAACCAGCAGACACAGGAACAACTTCCTCCCACTGGCCCTCACTCTGATGAACAGTTAATCAGACACATCCACATACTTGCACTATGACCACTTTCTTTCTCCACTAACATTCCTGTTCATTGTCACTGTTGTTGTTTTATGTTTTATTTTGTACATACATTTGGTTGCTCATCTGTTTTCTTCAGTTTCTTTTGTTATGTGTCCTGTTATTTTTAAATGTGTAAATTACATGCATGTACGACTTGAGTGTAAGTGGAACCGGAATCAAATTACATGGCCAATAAAGCTGATTCAGATTCTGATAAAAACAACATTGTGGACGTGTGGAAAGGCTAAACGCTCAGCAGAAACTGACCCGTCCACTGGTAAACATGAAACTACACACACTAATAACAGTGCATTGGCAGAGAAACATGTATTTGAGGCTTTTTCGCTGACATTCCTTGAATGAACAATGCAACACTGCCACTTTAAATGTGGCGACTGGGCAGTAACCTTCACAAAGTTAGAGGGAATGTAATTGCCAATTTCCGGTTGTTGATTTCAAAATAAAGTCATCGATGGTGTAACGTCAGCAACTGGGGAAGTTAACGAGCATACCATGGCCGGAACAAACATTTAAAAGATTTATTTCCAAAAATCAGACATCATTGCAAAGTTGTAAGCAAAACTCTACAGTGTGTGGTAAAATGTGTCCTAGTGAAACACGGCAGAGGATAGCACTGTGCTTTTATTTTGAATAACCGGGATTCACCCTGTTCTAACCTGCCAGTACTTTGTTACTTGACGCGTTTTAACCACTTCCATATGGCTCTATATAATATGTGGGAAATAAGAAACCTGTGCTGCTAGCTAACAATTCACAGCTGTTTCCAGTGATTGCAACGGCCGTAACAGACGCGCGGTATCCGCCTACAGGATAACGGAGGTGCCGCTGGAGTTTAAACACTTTTACGGAGAAAGTTTATTTTGAACGATTCCTTCTTGTGGCTTTTTTTGGGACGTCATCCGACGATCATGTCTTTGTCCAAATAGCTGTGTTGGAGGTCGAGGATGGCCGCAGACGTGGATAAAATAATCCCCGAGGATGAGAGCAACGTTTCACAGCGGAACGGGCATCCGAGTCCGAGCTCCGGGTCCTGGGTCTTCAGGGGGATCTGGACGCTGCTGATACTCGCCGCTGTCCCTCTTCTCGCCTTCGGGATCAAGTATTATCAGGATGCCCAGCTTCTCCAGCGTCATGTGAGATCTATCATCTGTGATAACGTTACACACGTCTTATAATTAGTGATGCTAACTTGAAAACAATTGAAAATATTATAAAAACGGCTTAGGAAACGTGAATGAAATGGAAAATGTCTGTATTAATAGAAAGCTTGCATTAACCTTAAGGTGCATTTTCTGACCTATATTAAGTGATTACTGTCACACTACTGTTGGAATATGTAGTTGCTATATTTCACTGCTATTCTCCCAAGAAGGTGTGTTCAGGGTCATTATTTGTCAGACATCAGTCGCCACAAAACACCACATGTGCAGTTTTCCACCCATGGTGTTTTATTAGGGGAGGTGGATGTGAGTCACAGCTTGTGTAAACCAACTCTTGTTTGCTTCAGACGGTCCTCCTAATTGTTCTTGTACTTCCCTCCCCCTCTCCCTCCATTGTACAGACGCTAGTTGGCACACGTCAGTCTGAGAAACACATCTGTGGCCTCTGGGCTGATGTTTATCCAACCAGGGCCTGGCTGAGGCTCAATGAATGCTCTGACAACAGGGACAGCACATGATAGTAACATGGATATATGTTGTAGGACTCGTTAACAGAAGAACACACATCTACATCTGTGTTTTAATTATATCTATATATCTATAGATCTCTCTCTCTCTCTCTCTCTCTCTCTCTCTATATATATATATATATATATATATATATATATATATATATATATATATATATATATATATATATATATATATATATATATATATATATCTGTGTTTTATGTGACGAGCAAGATCACCGTCATCATTTTGAAGATGCAACGGAAATCCCTGAAGTATTTGAACTCATAATACGGGTCAGTCTAACGCATGTGCCCCTTCAATAGGAAGAGAGTGTTCGAACCCTGGGTGCAGAGGGTCTTTTTCTCTTCTCCTCCTTGGATACCAACCATGACCTGTATCTCAGTCCAGAGGAGTTTAAACCCATTGTTGAGAAACTCACAGGTAAATCACATTGTCTTTCTCACCTAATGTCCCATTTTTTTCAATACCTATAATCCCATGTTACATGTGATCCCTGTGGCATCCTAACAGGAATTACACCCCCAGTGGATTTTGAGGAGGAAGTGACCCATGACCCCAATGGAGAGACTTTAACCTTGGAAGCTAAAATGCAGCCTCTGCTGCTCGATTCTATGACAAAGAGCAAAGATGGTTTCCTCGGGGTAAGACCAGGCCACACTGTTCTTTCTCTCTCTCTTGACGACTGGATAGTCATCACAGATTAGTTTGCATCAAGGGTTTTAAATATAGGATCTTTTCAAAATAAAAATCCTCACTTCAAGATTCTTGAGATTATTAGAATTAATGCAATTAATATTCGTTACCTTTGCAATACAATTTTTCTGTCCACATCAGCTCTTCATCTATGCAGTTCATAAAAAATATGTAAGCAACCAAGACTTTGATTGATAATGAAATAGCAGATAATAATAATAATAATAATAATAATAATTTTAGATTGATTCTATTGGAACATAATTTTTTTTGAGAAACTTCTTTTAATTTTGAAAAATTCACTCGTGATAAATTGATTTTCTTTTGCCTCTTGGTCCTGCAGGTGTCTCACAGCTCTCTGAGTGGGCTGCGTTCATGGAAGAGCCCAGCAGTGCCTTTTTCCTCTTTCTCTGCCAGCCAGTTTAGGGCCTTCTTGCCCCCAAAGAACAAGGGGGAAGTGGGCGACACGTGGTGGGTGATTCCTAGCGAGCTCAACATCTTCACCGGGTACCTGCCCAACAATCGTTACCACTCTCCCTCACCAAAGGGCAAAGAGGTATTTTAAGAACTCACCAGTGTTCAGAGCCTCGTGATAATCCGTATATTAAGAGCTGTTCTCATCCCGCCGCAGGTTCTCATCCACTCCTTGTTGAGTATGTTCCACCCACGGCCCTTCATCAAGTCACGTTTTGCACCTCAGGGCACAGTCGCCTGCATTCGTGCCAGCAGCGACTTTTATTATGACATTGTGTTCAGGTGAGTAGCGATTTAGGGGGAGACATAAAAGGCCGTAGAGGTGCTTTTTCTCCTCCTAACCCATTAACTACAACATTATGTATACTTCACAGTAGTGCTGAATAATATCCAAAACATTCTATCAATTTGCATTTTGTCCCTGGCAGGCAGCCACTGGTTTTAATTTAATATCAGCATGCTCAGCCTAAGTCCTTTTTACTCTAATGTCAATGTTATATTATTATTCCGCGCTAATGCAGTTTCAAGTAATTCATTCCTGTTTTTTAATTTTTTTGTTGTTGGAGTCAAAACACAAATGTGAGATCTTAGAGTCAGATGCTGGAGAGCCACTTTTGTAAATGAAAGAAACTCCCAGATCTATACAACATGCTGAATTTCATTATTTGTTTCACTCAGGTTTGACTTTCTGACATCTTGCAGTGCTTTTTAGCTGCAGCTTCAAATACAAGATGTTTGAATTTAAAGAGGTTTTTACACAGTCCTCATTTACAACGGCACTTCCATGTGACAGCTATGTTAACATTAGCAAATAGACGGTCTATAACTGCCTGGATAGTTTATATTCAATCTACCACTGATGGTTGCTCATGTATAACATTATACAAACTGTTTTTGTCTGTTAAAAGGCTACAACAAAGTGTTCCTGTTGCATATTAACAGAATACTGATATCAAACACGTCGCGTGGTACAAACTCAACTCCTCGTTCTGTTCCCCTCGTCAGGATTCACGCAGAATTTCAGCTCAATGATGTTCCAGACTTTCCCTTCTGGTTCACCCCGGGAAAATTCACCGGCAACATTGTTCTCTCTAAAGATGCATCTCACGTCCGCAGCTTTCACCTCCACGTCCCCAACGACAGGTACATCCTTCACACGCACATTGTTCGCTTGGTGCACGCAGTCCCCGTTCCGCATCCTGTCGTTCTACTGCAATATATCCTGCTGTGTGTCAGGTCCCTGAATGTGGACATGGAGTGGCTGTACGGGGCCAGTGAGAGCAGCAACATGGAGGTGGACATCGGATATCTGCCACAGGTACAGCTGAAGGGATACATTGACACTGCGGACCAGACTAGTGTCTCTATTTCTTTATTTATCTGATATTCCAGCACCTCCTGATTTAGTTCTCGTCGTTAAGGCAGTTTAAAACTCATTTAGCACTATTTATAACCTTTTGGGTGTCAGGAGATTTGTCTCATCGACTTCCCATCACAATGTGTCCTCTCTTAATTAAATTTCCTTTTTTGCTTTCGGTGATCAAACCTGTTAGGGAGCATTAGGCTCGGGTACAATTTCCTTTTAACTTGCATTAGTCCTCATTAAGTATTTTCATGCCTCATTGAGCCATTTTCACTCTTTCTAAATGGACTTTAACCTAAAACATAACATTTCACAGATGATTAATGTGCTAAATTCTCTCAGAAATACGTCAACAATCTTTTTTCAGATTTTCCTCAGAAAAATAAATGACAAACAAATGCTATTAGAGATGGCTTGTACAAAAAGTTCTGAATGTGTTCACAGTTGGAGCTGCAGTCCACGGGCCCGTCAGTTCCCTCCATCATCATGGATGAGGAGGGCAACGTCATCGACAGTCGAGATGGCGGCGGTGAGCCGATCCAGTTCGTCTTTGAGGACGTCCACTGGACCTCAGAGATAAGTCAGCAAGAAGCCACCCGGCGCTTAGAGGTCTCCTTCTACCCTTTCAAGAAGGTGAACACCCACTAAACATTTATTCAACACATTGTCGGCTTGAATTCGGGGGTTTCGCAATGGTTACATCCTCATCTTACTCCCTCCCAGGTGTCCTACCTGCCTTTCTCAGAAGCCTTTGAGCGAGCTGAAGCGGAGAATAAACTGGTGCATTCCATTCTGCTGTGGGGGGCATTGGACGACCAGTCCTGCTGAGGTGAGAACACTGTATGGCCGTTGCTTAAATGGACTACATCCTATCGATGACGTACATTTATATAAGTGATGCATTTTTTCAAGAAAGGGCTCCCACAATCTGGGCGCTTGGTTGGGAAATGTGGAGTTACTGTAGTCTTTAGTCGGTGGAAACACCTTCACTGATGCTTAGAAGCCTCTCAAATCAATTCTATCAATTTATTACAACGTTGAAAAGAATGAATACTTTTTCCTCTTACAAATAAAAAGTATACTTAATCTTTATTCAATAGACTTGTTCAGTAGAGATTGCCATATTGCTCACAGTACTGACTCACTCTTCTGTCTCTATAATTAGTTTAGTGTTTTAGCTCAAATTTACATTTTGAACTTCTTTGACGTCTGTCTCTGTAGGTTCGGGGCGGACTCTCCGGGAGACAGTCCTGGAAAGTTCGCCCGTCCTGGCGCTGCTCAACCACAGCTTCATAAGCAGCTGGTCTCTGGTCAGAGAGCTGGAGAACATGCAGGTGAGCAGTTAGAGCAGCAGAACACCCAGAGACACTGAAAAATAAATTTAATTTTCCATTTACCGGTTCAAATGTTGTGCTTTTAAACAGACTGATGAGCAGAACCCTGTGTTGAGTGAGAAGGCCCGATTACACCTGGAGAAGTACAACTTCCCTGTAGAGATGATGGTGGCTCTGCCCAATGGAACTATTGTAAATACTGTACTCTTTTATCTGCATGCAATTTCTGTCAACAAAAGTTATTTTATTGAAGCATTTATAATTGTTACAATCATTGTTTTGACCTTGGATTGAGCAAGGCCAGGGGGAAACATGTTCCATCTCAGTGGTGGTACTTAATGTTCACACTCTTTCATTGAAAAGAAGGAACCATTTCCAGTCAGACTTAAAACTTGCGTCTACTTCCTGTGTTTGGCTTAAGGTCCACCACATCAATGCCAACTTCTTCCTGGACCAGACAGCCATGAAACCGGAGGAGGAGGAAGCAACGTTCAGCTTCTCTGGTGGGTTTGAGGACCCCTCAACGTCCACTTACATCAGCTTCCTCAAGGAGGGGTTGGAAAAAGCCAAGGAGTACCTGGCTCAGTAACACGTGTCGGAGATAGAGCGCGAGAGACTAAACGGGAGGAAACAATCATCATTCCTCTGGGCAATGACCCAAGATACGGAAACGCCTCCAACAATTACATAGAGAAGCTTTCTCATCGGCTTTGGAGGTCGAAACCATATTTTTTGCCTTTTGCTACTATTTATTTGTGTGTCTCGCTTGGTCAGAAAACCTATCGATACTGTCAATATAGCATATTGTACAGGGATAAACAGCAGTAACATATATATATATATGTTAACACATTTAAATCGTCTCTCTCTGTGCGTCAGCCGATGCTTACAGTTCATATAAATTATAGACAGCCATCATAACGCGCATGTTTATTTCTTTTACATCCCGGTGTTCAACATTCAATGACTCGAGTGGTTTCCTGCTGCTCGGCGTACCCAGAGACGGGGGGCAGGTGCAGCTGTTGCCTCTAGCTGCGTTTCAGCAGTTTGTGAAGACGTCGCTTGAAAGCTCTCGTGGGGCCGGGCGGCGCCTGATGTTCTTGCTGAGGCTGCTGAGGGAGCGCCCCTCCCTGACTCGGGGGGACAACAGCAGCAGGAAGAACTAAACTGGGCTGCGGCACATAACATTATTTAATTTGGTTGTTTTTATTATTTTTGAAACAATTATTAATTAATTAATTAAACGATTATTGAGCGTATATATCATTTATTTTTTAAGGAAGATGTAACCACACCAAAGAGCTTTGTTTTTAATGAGTACAGAAGCTAAGCTGCAGCTAGAACAGCTGTCCAAGTTCATATTTATAAAACTTAATGAAACCAAATGGTTATAATTGCGATTCTTGAACTGAGAGGCACATGATACCGTGTTCAGCTGTAAGGATCCAGTCAAAACATTGCAGCTGCTCCTGTCTCTAGCTAGACAAGTGTAAACCCTCGATGTTTAACAACAAAATCTGGATCCACCAGTTAGCTATTTTTCCACAATATGTCTCATTTTCACTTTTTCCAGTCATAAGACAAACAATGTTCCCTCTTCAGGACCTAGTGTCCCTGAAAACAAAGATTAACAAATCATTTAAATAGTAGTAGTTAAGTAGTAACAGTGAGAGTAACATTAAGTCTTCATTTAACTTTGTGAAAGGTGAAACATCTGACTGCTCTGAGCCTTTAGGGGGAAACACTTGTTCTCTATACCAGTGCTATCTTTTACACCTCAAAAGGTGAAATAATAAATAAAAACAATTCTGTACGAACTGAATCGTGTGTTTTTTTTGCAATGCGCGGCACAGATGAATAAATTATACAAATGTATTTTAGATGTTTAAATGATCACTCTAATTCTAATTCTATACAATGTAAGCAAAGGAGACTTGCTTGGTTTGAGCATGAAGCTCGTGGATGCAGTTGAATTGAGACCACACTGCATTCATTTAAAGCTTTATCTGTCGCGTTCAGAGACCACGGGGGTGAATGAGTCGGCACTTGAAATGAAGGGTTCAGAATATTAATGAACGAGCTACAATCCATTGCACGTTCAGATGTTTTTCAATTAAAAGGCGTTTCTATATGTGGAGCTTTAAATGTTTGTGCACCCATGATTATTTCCAATATTGACTTATGCCATCTATGACACTAACTGATGCAAACCCTTAACTGTGTGTGTGTGTGTGTGTGAGAGTGATTTTACAGTAGAGATGTCTATTCATAAGATAACGAATAGGCGTTTCAAATGTCCAACATTCACTGAACACAGTTATATGCTTTAAGTCGGTGTACCGCCAAGTTTACATGATACATGATGAGATATAATGAAGTTACTGATTCACATTAAGTTCACATGATAAATGATGAGATATCATGAAGTTACTGATTCACATTAAGAGCAAAGTGCAGTTTCTGAGATTTACTTCTGGGACTGAAATAATCCAATTCAGATTTAATGAGTTCAGTTCTTCTGCCAAAACAACAGCGATGAGTCCACCGTCAAACAGCCGCGTTCAGTTCAGTAAAGTCCTTAGCACTTCATCACACGGAGAGATCCAGCATTTTGTAATAGTTGTTGTCATGGATGTTACCATGAAAGTAATGTGATGTTGTTGCTCAGAGATACAGTAAAAGGCTTTCTTGATAAAGCTGATCAGTGGAGACGAGGCGACCTTTTCAGGTGAACGTCCACACCTCCAGCTCCATGACTCGGAAGTCGTTAGTCTCTGAGAGGCAACAGTTGTTGAAAGTGTGGCAGGGGCTGCTGCGACCCAGGTACAGATTCTCATCCACCCAGAGACCAAAGTGACCGCTGCAGAAGAAGAGAGGAAAGGGAAAAGACTGAAATGACTATCCAGAATTTTTTTTTTTTCAGACTGAATAAAAAGGAATATTCAATACCTGCCTCCTCCAATAGCAAAGGAGTCCAAGTCTCCTTTAATAAAGAAGGAGTTCTCTCCAGTCCATTTGAAGCACTACAGAGGAAAAGAAGAATCAACCGCCACAAAACAGTTAGTTATTGTGAAAAATATGAGTCACGCAGTTATCCATTCCTTTTCTTTAAGAAAATGTTTTCAAAAATTGGAATTTGAAATATTTAGCAGATATTTTCCAAATGGGCTGAACCAACGACAGTTGTGCGCTCACTTTGAAGCGAGGATGCAGCATGAAGAGGAAGGTCTCTCCTGTGCCGTAGAACTTCTCACTGAGCCTCAGAGGGTGAGAGAGGAAGGCCCCGAATATCTGATCGAGAAATGTCACAAGAGACAGCACCAATCATTTTTTTTTTAAAGATATTACAACACCCAGGATTCATATAGGAGGAAACATCCAGTTTCTTTTTGTTACCTCCTCGAGTGCATCCTTGATGACAACGAGCACAGGGGAGTCTGTGGCTCGGAGTTTCCTGTAGAGGGACTTGAGGCTGGCGCCGTGACGGGACGTACTGTAAGTCAGCTGCCAGCTGTAGCCAACCGTCCTCGGAGGAAGTTCTTTACATAGCTGAGAGAAGATTAGAGGAGGAAGGAAGGATGTCACGCATGAACAGGGCCACACGCTGAGATCTAAATATGTGTGTGTGCTCTTCTGAATACATCCAAAGGACATTTTTGAGTGTTTTCTAAATGGAGATCTGCTAAAAAGAAAAGCTCCACCACACAAACTAGTTCTTACATAGAGATTAGTCAAATATTCACACCGCCTAACTCCTAAAGTGTACCTAACTGAACAGCTGAGTGAACCAACTGACAAAACTATCTTGTTAATTTGTAAGCTCTATGAAGTGAAGGACATAAGGATTATAGTTAAGTAAAGTAAATATTATCTAAATAATAATAAAATTGCATATCACAAATATCCTAAAGAAAAAACGTGTATGAAACCATATACACGGTTTACATTGTTGATTGATATTTGATAGAAATGCTGTATAATAACAATGCAAAAAAATGCTATTGTAAAACCAATGTGAAAAACAACTTAATTAACCAATATTGTCAAAGATTTTATGTCAATTAAACATGTCGAGAATTTTTAAGAAGTTAAAACAGATTTAATTGAGAATTCATCAAGTCATACCCACTTTTACAAACAATTGGCAGTTAAGCTGAATATCACTTAAAACATTGATGTTACATATTTATGTTACAGACGATGACTTTTAGTTTGCTTTTAATTGAAAGGCAGCCGAAGTCTCCGAGCAACCGATTGATACATTGCTAAAGTCTTTAAAGTCCCATTGAAGTCACAATTAATCATCTCTTTTGCGGTCCTGTCAATATGATTTTTCAGTTTATTATTAATAGTTTTTATTGTTAATAGTCAGAAAGCGGTCTCAGGAGAAATATCAGAAAGTTTTGCTGTCGCACCATGATTCAGACAGTCACTGTCTGTAGTTACTAAGACACAAACTTAGTGTTGGCTTTACAAAAAAACTGTTGCATGTGTGTGATGAGTTTCAATATACTGCAGCAAGTGTGTGTGTATGTGTGTGTGTCCTACCTCTCTGACATGTGAAGCCTCTAAAATGCGGCTGCTCTCTACGATGTCGTTGAGTCCGTCCAGGTCCCTGTCGATGACCGGCGTTGGCTTGTCACTCTCTTCCATCAACACCATCTGCAAAAAGCATTGATCCATTATAAAACAGTCGGTCGGCGGTGCAGGCCGGACCGTCTGATTTAGCTTACCCCGACATACATGACATGACTTACAACACTGTACCACGATCTTCTTCAAGCCGACCTCTCAAGCAACACCCGATGACATGTCTTACTCACCCCCAGATGGCTATGAGACGTGTTCTGGTTGTCACGACGGTATTTAAACAGGAGCACAACCCGTGTTACCGCCCTCCACTCACAAACCGAGGTCTCCCTTTACACATAAGCACCCAGTGGTCAACAAAGTACCCCAAATTCTGCCCTACTGGACAAACTGGGAGGAAACGGTCCGATTGAGGCACTTCAACTTTCCGTGAACCGGTTGTCACTAAACCTGGGTTACGTAACAGACCTCTCACCACACACTCAGGAAGGAGTACATTTACTTGCACCATAGAGCAAAAAATGACTTATCTTCACGAAAAAAACTCAAGATGTGCCGTCAGAAGGCCACTCGAGACCTGCTCATAACCCAGGCTAGTTTTAGTTCACTCTCTTCTGAGTTTTGCTAGCTAAAAGTGTCCCCAAAATAACAAATAATTATAATCTCACAAAAGACTGGAACAACGCAAATACATCTACTCACATCAAAACCAAGTGATTGTCCAGCTGATTGTAAAATAGAAGATTATTTAAATATTCCTTCAAACACAAACCCACACTTTAATCTCTTCTCATCTCAAGATTACAGTCAATGTCCTTCTCCTTCAAGTCTCGCCGATGCAACTAAACTCTTTCACCCATTTGGCAAAACCTGCCTAACGGCTGCTGTTTTAGGAGATCTGACCTCACCTCACCTGACAACAATCACTGGACATTTTCGCATGAGCTGATAATAAGCTTGAGATACTCGTCGTAGGACTAGTATGGGAGAGGAAGAAGAGCACGAGAAGTGATGTCATTTATATCTTCAGAACATTTACTGAGGCTGAAATGAACCGACTCACCTCCCAGTCGTCACCTCCCGAGCTGCGCTGCCTCTGGAACACCTGCTCGTCCTCTTCCTCTTTGTCCTCAATGAGTACAAACTCCTCTTCGTCCCGATCCGCCTCCCTCTCCTCCTCCCCTCCCTCAAATATACACAAGTCTGGCCGACAGTGTGTGAGGTAGGCATACAGCTCGTTAGAGCTGCAGGGGGGAAAACAAGCAATCACTCAGACATGTAGAGCAGACAAACAGTCCGGACAGCTGCGTCAACACGGCCAGAAAAGACTACATCAATGAATATATTCTCAAATGAGTGAGTCTATTTGAACTGAGGTCGAGTATTGGATCTAAAAATTAACTGGTAATTAAATGTAGAATTAGAATGATTAAATAAGGAAAAAGCACTATATTTTTTCCTGAAATGTAATGGAATAGTATTAACTACTAGCATTAGCAGCATAATAAATACATGTTAAATACTCAAGTTTGGAATATGTAAATAATCTAGTAAAGTATTTAAGTGGCTGTGTTTTGTTACCTCCCAACAGTGTTAAATAGTTACTGTTTGGACGCCATACTTGCCCTTTCCCTAATCTTTGTACCTTTACTGAAATGTGTACTGAATGACAATAAATTAGTATACAGAGAAAGGAAATAATCAACCAAGGTGATCGCTTTGAGCAGCACAAGTAGATGGAGTGTGTGAGCGTCAGGCTGAAGTGGACCGCTGGGTCATTTGAGCACAACAGAACCGCTGAAAACTGTAAACATTTGTTCTGGAGGAGTCGGGTGATGTCGTAGTGATGTCTCGAGGGTTATTGTATGGCTTGAGCCTTGAGGTGTTAAATTCATCATTAAAAAAACAGAGTTAACAACTGGATGTGTGGGGTTTGAATGAAGTTTGTATTTAAAAAGTGGGGGATCCTAATGAAAGATGCTACCGGTTAGCATTGTGGGAAATGTAGGCGTAAGTGTTTTAGGATACTAAAAAAGTGTCACAGTTATGTTAGCAAGAGAGGGCAAATTCTTCAAATCGGACATTAGGGTGGACGAAGCAACATGAGGAGTAGGTGGAATCCTAAAGAACCGGTAGGAATACGTAAAACGACAAATCATTCACAACTAGAACGGGCACTCGGTAGAATACATACCTACGCTTTTCACAAGATTGGGCATTGCATTATAAACATAACAATTGACTGTGCTATGGTAAAAAGAAGATTTTTACCTTTTCATGACCTTGACCTTTGACCCGATCAATCCCAAAATCTAATCAAATGGTCCCCGGATAATAACCAATCATCCCACTAGATTTCATGTGATTCAGAGAAGATTTCAACCTTTTTGTGACCTTGAACTTTGACCCGGTCGATCCCAAAATCTAATCAAATGGTTCCTAATAACCAATCAACCCACCAAATTTCATGCGATTTGGTTTAACACTTTTTCACTTATGCGAATAATACACACGCACATATATAAATACACGGCGATCAAAACATTACCTTCTGCATTTTCATTGCAAAGGCAATTATTTAAGTTTCAGATGAGGCCACAACTAAAAATAAAGCACCAATTGCCAAAGATAATGATATGAGAAATGAGGAAAATATTCTGCCACACAAACAGCAGGTCAACTGCCCCAGCTCTCTTGTGAGTCCCCCAACTGGGATATTACATTGCTGGAGTGTCCCTTTAAATCTCTGGTCCATTTACATGTCTGTGTCATTAGTTACTTCAGTACCTCTCCTGTGAAAGGGCGAGCCAGGCATCCCTTCTCTGTAAAGGTTGCGACGACCCGAGCTGAAGGCCTCCTGCGCCCTTTTTCTTCCTTCCTGCAGACGACTGAACCCGCAGCCGCACAAACATCAGACTCCCGGGACTTACAGCTGATGACCTTTGAGGCACTGAAAGTAAAACACAGAGCAAGGGCTGACTCGTGGTAAAGAAGAATAGAAACAAAACAATAAGCTATCTTCGAGGCCGATCCCGATTCACATCCGTACCTGCAGTCGGACTCTTCTCAGAGGACATCCCCGTTTCATCGGTGGGAAGCGTCTCCGTCTTGACTCTACTCACCGCCTCTTGACCTCCGCAGCAGAAGGTGGCAGCGCTGCTCAGGACAGCCGCTCCCAGGTCGCCTGCAGACGGCTCCTCAGCCTTCGCCATGTCTCCTCTCTCTGCATCCTCCTCATCCTCCTCCCGAGGGACCTCTTTGGTCCGGCTCAGAGCCAGACGAGACAAATCGGATGCAGCCAAAGACACCGCGGCTTGGAGCGACTCCTCCTTTGGGTTTGGGAAGCCGCCTCCTCGGCTTTTGGCGGTTTTCAAATTCTGGAAAATGTTCTTGCATTTTCTGCTGATAAGAAATTAATTAAAACAATTTTTGGGCTTTCCCTTTTGCGTGTGTGCGCTTATGTTTGTGTGCGTGTTAAGTTTAGAAACGGGGAATCGGTGCTCACCTCTGCTGGGATGTGTTGAATCGAACGTGTGAGATGTCAGAGAAGAAGGAGACGGATGCCAGATTATCGACTGAGCAGGACACGAGGTATTCCTCACAGCCATGTTCCTTCACCAGGGCATGCGTCTTGCACGGGTCAAAGAAGATCTTGTTGGACGTCACCAACAGGATACCTGCAACGACACCCTGACGGAGACAGGAAGTGCCGATGTTAGCGTACAGACGCCCACTGCTCTGGAGAGCTGAAACCAGACGGACGTGCGGTTCACACCGACCTTACGGTCCGTTATGTTGCGGCAGAACAGTTTGAGGTACGGCGTGTCTTCTGGTCCCTCCCCCTGGCAGAACTCTGGTGGCAGAGCCAATAAGCAGAGCTGTCCATCAGGCATCGGCACCGCCTCCACATCCTGTCAGCATCACACATCGGATCAGCGGGCATCAATAGCAAATTGTGATCAACCGAGAGCTGCAATGATTTAGGATTGTTTAACCATTCAACCCGTCTTTACAGCAATAATTCTGTATATGTATTGGTTCACTTTTTAATATCCTCTCATACAAGTGAGATCTCATGCAACACACTATGTTTAAATGTGGGTTGCGAGAGGTTTATGGAAGACAATTGAAGTTGTACTTTGACTCGTAGCATTAAGAGGTCAATATATATTCTATAGAACAGCATCATTCTCCTGGTCAGAAGTATTTTGATTTTTTACATTAGTAAAAGTCTCAATACCCCAGTTTTAAAATCTTCCCAAAGCCCTGCACAAGCACAACATCTGCTAAATTGAACTAAAGTATCAAAGTAAAATTAGTCATTAATGAGGAAAATGTTCCCTGTAACATTTTTTCCCTTGTAGTATTTAGTATTTAGCATTTTAGTATTTAAGTAGTAGTATTAGTATTTTGTTATTTAGTATTGTGTTTTTATCTTTTATTTTTATTAATGCTCTAATGTACACACACTGCTCCTGAAATTTCCCCACTGTGGGACTAATAAATGAATATCTTATCTTATCTTATTATATATTACATAATTAGATTCTGAATGAATCTATGTATTTGATTTAGTTAGGTAAGTTTAGTCTAAAAACAATGTTACGCTGCACACATTTGTCCAACCTTTAATTTTGTTGTGAAATAATTGAATAATTTGACATCTTTGAACAGTTATTTACAATCATCCATCTGATAAGTTTCAAGTTGAAACCACTTTAGTGAACTGATAGCAACTGTCATAGTTTGTCCACCTCTTCCTCATTCCTAGCGGGTTTCTGTGTCACCCATTCCTTGTGTTTCTTGGTTTGTCTGCTGCTCATCTTTTATCTCTCCGTCTGTCTCGGGGTGTTACTAAATCTCTCTCCGGCTCCGGCAGCAGCGCGACATATTGTTCATTATGGTGCATGGTTCAATTGGGTTTTCTAGTTGAGCCCTTTTCACAGCATCATGTCATTTAAATGAATAAATGTAAACATTTTAATGTATCTTTCTTTAAATTCTTTTCTGCATTTGACCCATCCTCAGTCATCAAGGAACAGTGAGCTTCAGCGAAGCGCCCGGGGTTTAGTTACTTGCTCAAAGACACTTCGACATGCAACTTTGGGGGCTCTCGAACCGGGTACCTTGTGGTCGAACCGGGTATCTTGTTGTCACGGGACGACCCCTCACCCCCATGGCCGGTTGTAGTTGCTAAAACCGAAAAAGGTCCCATTCTATTTACAGCTAGCATGAACAATACCAGGGTCTTAGCCCACCTGAATGGAACAGGGCCAATCATATTTTTTCAATCACACGTGTGTTTTACCAGACAATTTTATGTCAAAATGGCTGCTGTGGGCCGATTAATACTTGGTCCATACTCTGCTTTCCCCACTCCGTTCCAATGCAAACCTCCGAATCTACTTTCACCGCTCATTTACTCCAATAAAGTTGCTTGTAGACTTTATTTAAAACTGTGTACGTATTCTGCTCTTCATTCCCAAATCCACTCAACTCGTCAACAACTCAAAACACATGTGTTCTTCACTTCAATTTCCAAATGCAGAACATGCAGTAAAGGAATATGTTTTGTTTTTTTCTTACCAGTAGTTTGTCATATTCTGCTTCTGGTGAGGGAGTCTGAGGTAGAAAATCCGCCTCCGCTTCTCGTTTCGGATTAGGATCAGAGTCCGAGTCCAGTTCTTGACCGGTGGAAGAAGTTTTCCCCTTCGGCACGACCAGCTGCTTCAGAATGGAAGCCATGATAAAGAATAGCTCTGACATTGAAATAGATACAACCCAATGCCAGGAGTGACTACTTCCTCTTCCTACAGGCCAGCATCTCCCCACCTCTCTTTGTTTGTAGTCAAATCGTAGCTCCATGTCACACATGGGGGTTGTGGATGAGGGGTGGCCTATCTTTACAGCTAAAATACAACAATTTACAAGTACAAATGTAATATTAGTAGCCTGAGTTTTCTGACAAGAATATGTTTTGTGGTGAGGAATTTATTTCCTGAATGGGTTAAAGATGACAGAGCAATGCACTTCCTTCCTAAAGCTAAGTCATAAGACACACAAGGCACATGTTTTGTTTTGCATAGCCAGTCAGCAACTGCAGGAAAAGAAACCTGTTTTGTTGCCTTCCTTTTCCCCACACAACATACACACTGTGCCATCATCTGCTCACATGTCACGCTTACCTCTCTGGGGACGAGGGTAGCAGACGAGGAGGGTACATTTGAAGTGCGAATGGTGGGATGGTGATCTTCTACTGAAGATGTGTTGTTACTGGTGAAGTGAGAGGAGACGCTGAACACCGTGTCCCCAGGGAGACCCTGAAAAACAAACGAAAGAAAAGATTCAAATCTGATGACAAACCAGATTTAAAGACGTTTTTCTTCATTCATGCATAATGTGATTTTGCATCCATATTCATTCATGCAGCGGCCTACGGAGGAAATCATAATTATGGACTCAAATCCCCACTGCTGTTTGTTTTGCAGATCTCACTGCATGCTCCTATTATAAAATCAATTCAACAAGTTGGCAATCTGATGGGAACCTTTAAATATGATAGATCACAGCTGTCATCCGCTGACAGATGGACCGATTGCCTAAAATAGATTTCCGGCACTTGACAGAATATGAGAACAAAGAAACTTTGTGTTTTTTATGTGGCTGCAAGCATGTGGATGTGTCTGGAGCTGTGTGTGAGGCATACACTGTGCATTTATATGGTTGTACACATACTATATAAATAAATAAATGGATGGATATTATCTTAAACATAAAAAAACATGCACCTTTGAGACAACCAACAAACAACATTTGCTCAAGAGTTTCAAAAGATGGATTTGCAGCTTTATTCTCCTGTCAGTCTCAACATACTCTTGTGGATTCAACATTTCTCTGAAATAACCTTCACAGAGTAAAGATATAATGCAGGGCTGCTGTGTTAGAGGACATTACGTTTAGCTAGTTTAGGTATACTTAATAAACTGGCAACATTCAATACAGTATGTGCTTACTCTTCATCTCAGGAACCACATGGAAACCAAAATGATTAAAAGTGTGTTGACTTTTGGGAGTAGAAGAAGAGGGAAAACAAAAGGAGATTCAGTAAGAAAAGAAAAGGCGATGAACAACATTTACAAACAAAGATCAAACTAATTAGACTGGAACACTTAGTTATGAACATTAATGCCCTTTCCACATTCATGAAAAATACCAGGATTATCTCAAGTGGAAAGAAACAAAATCCCCCAAAACGTACGGTCATATTTAGCAAAATAAAAAACCCAGCAGACAAATACCTTTGAATTAACATCTGAATATACATTCCTCCCGCTGTATTTGTTGTAGAGGCTCTGAAACAGACGGTGTTTTCCCATGGCGCTTGTGAACGCCTATAAGAGACACTCAAGTCTGAACCTTGGACGCTCTTTATCAAAGTTGTTCATGACCATAAATTGTGAAACCAATTACCAGCCACAAAAGGCCGTCTCTATCCAGCACATCTCACCATATCATATATATACAGTATAGATGCAGCAATAAATCTATTATCTGTCTTTTGCTTCCCTACTTCCCAACTTCATGTCTCACTTGTTCCCGCACGCTGTGTTCCTCTATGTACAATAGTCTGACACAAAGTCATAAACAAAAACATGTGACTCACCCTGATGCCCGTGCTGTCATCTGACAGTCCTCTCGTCTGCTCTTGCTTCACTGCGGTATTGTTAAGGTCCCATGAAGTCTCTGTCAGGGGAAACAACTATTTCTGTTACACAAAACCATCCCGAGTTCCAGTGCCTCATCACCTTTTAAAACAAGATTATTTCAACAAGCTCATTTCCCTGTATGAAGATAATTTTATGCAAAGACTTGACATTGCAAACAGACTCAGTACGAGTATGATAAAATGTAAATTCAACCCAGAAATCATCCTGCGTTTTGTCTCTACGTAGTGCATATAAATAGATATCAAACAACGAAAGGGCACCTTGCAGGTAGTACTGCCGCAGTTTGGGGTTTCTGATGTGGGGGGTGTGGGTGAGAGGCCGGCTCACAGTGGGTTGGTGCTGCCGCTGGCCGCTGGCTGCAGGCTCCTGCATCACTCGCCCCTGAGGTTGAGTCTCCCAGGGCCGCTTAGCGTGGGGAGGCTGAGAGACACCAGGAGGAAGCTTGGAACCCAGCCTGAGAAAAACAGATTATAGCACAATGTATTGAAGAAGGTTACACATCTGCTGAATGCACTACAAATCACTGAGAGCATGTTAGAAACTAACTAAGGTGAAAGTTCACCCTCTGTTTCTGCATTTAGGTCCTCAACCTCACCCTCTGACACAATGGCAATCACAACACTATAACAACCCAGGGTGGCATCTTCAAAGTGCTTGGTTTGTCTAATAACCAGTAGGAAACAGTCATACAAGACGAAAATAATAATTTTGAAAGCCAGGTAAAATAATCTAACCTCAAAGGTTACACGTGTTTGTAGCTTTCCAGCACATCACATTATCTTCATTCTAATTGAATTAATTAGGTTTCCATTATTTCTTGAGTTGAACATTGAATGTCCACACTGAAATATTAATTATATTTCAGGCTGGATTTCCCTTTTTGAGCAGAGATTGAAGGATTCATTTGTTTTAAGAATTTGAAGTGTAATTGACTGAATAGAGCAGCGCTCACAGTCCGATCAGAGTTATTTATAGGGGGAGTGGGTGTTGTCTGAGCAATGCATAGTTCCTGTTGTAGCTCTCCCCCACATGATGCTCTTTGATGAAGTCCTTCAGTTACAGCGTATGAAACCAGCTGATGAAAAGGTGCATTTTGTGCTAAACAAGCTTTACTATTTGTATCGTAGTCTGGCATGACATATTCTTCATGATAGTCGTGACAAGTTACCACTCGTATGAGAATAATGAAAGACTGGATTGTGTCTTCTCTGAGAAGCAAACGTTATGCCAAACTCGTCACATGTCTGCTAAGAGCTTTCCCCATGTTTTCTCTCCAGTAATCCATGTATTAAGAGGCCTGACCTGGTCTTGACGTTGCCAAAGTAGCTGATCCTGGTCTTGTCCCTCTGGGGCTCATGGTCCATGGCTCCTAGAGTTTCCGTCCTCCTCACGGATTGAGCCATTGTCTGTCTTTCTTTAGTCTGACGTTGGCAGTGTTTGCAGTGGGACAAGGGGCTCAGCTGGCATCCTTCCTCCTCCTTTTATTCCCCATGCCTACCTTTTGCCCCAGTTACACCTACACAAGACAGGAAATCATATGACATGAGGTAATTTTATGAATATCAGTCTAGGGCTAGGTAGATGGAGGGAGAAAGGACGGTAAAACTTCTACCTGCAGCTATATGACCCTATAAGGAAGTGAGCTAGACATCTTGCAAGGTTATGAAGCCAGGTTGTCAATCAATTAATCCATATAATCATCATGTGTGTGTTTACTATCAATGTGAGCTTGTGGCCCAAGGTTGCTGACCAGGTAGTTTACATTTCAATAGCTTAATATTTATAGAATAATATAGAGTACAATAATATGACACAGCAATAGGCGTATGGCGCAAATGTGCAACACACTGTATGTTAGCTCTTAGCAGCGCACAGCTTCGCCTAGACATGACCAAAGAGAATCTGTTCCTTTCTGGACACAGGAATGCATTCTGGCTACATTCCTGTTTCAGCATCTCATGCAGCATTACAAGGCTCACACCATGTTATATCTGCATTAGCAGCAACATGCTGTTGTCCAGCAGCCTTCACATTACCGATATGATCAGAGAACTAACGGGATCACGGACCGCTTCCTGTTGATGCTGGGCGTGCAATAATCCCCGTGAAGTAACGCTAAGCATTTCAGACGACATTACAGCATGATCGAGTCTGTTGCTCTGGCAGAACAAAATGTGGCGTCAGCAGCTCAACCGAGATGAATATTTCATGGCAGCAGTATGTCCGCTGAGCAGTATAGTTACAGACCTGTGCCTTGCCCAGGGATGGAGACGGGTGGCGGTCGTATGAGCGTGTCCTCATATTGCAGTGTTGTGATATCACTGCAGAGAACAGTTACAAGTTCAATATTTAAGCTCCGCCCAGTCAAGAGAGATCCCGGTGGGTCGACTGACAGAAAGTGAAGGCGGAAGTAGATGGGACTGATACATTTTGAGTTATATACAGTCTATGTTTAGGACCTTTAATTTTGTTTATTTATTCTTCATTTTTTCCCCATTAGTTTGGATATTGTGTATTTTATCTATCATCAGGTGTGTCCCCCCCCCTCCCCATAAGTGATGTATTTCTCGTGTAATGTACCAACAGAGACTTTTCGTATTTTCATGCTTTATGTTTATAGATTAAATGTATTACAATTAAAGAGTAAAACGGTGCTTTTTCTACACGCAGGTCCAAAGAGGACGAGGAAATATAGGGTTTACAAGCATATAAATAAAGATAATAATATTTTTAGATGTAGCATATTATAGTTACTTTAATAAATTAATGTATAATTCAGTCAAAATAAAAGAAGAAATAAACGTGAGTACAAGATTTCCTGTCAAATGTCGTGGATCAAAATAACCCTTTTTCCAAAGTAAAGTTAGTTGTTTATTGTTTATCATGCAGTATCTGCTCCTCTCCACCGCTGGGGGCGCTGTTGCACAGGTTCCGATGAAGGAAGCTCGCGGGCCTTCAGCCAATCAAATCCCAGGAATGGGAGGAACAGGTTTTCCGGCCTAATGAGCGAAAACACACAACTCCCAGCTGAAAGACGAAGAGGAGAAGTGACTGCTCGTGAATAATTGAACCGCTCGGCAGTCCCATTTGCAGACGAAATCTACCGTAAGTTGATTTTAATTTTGTGAGCGGAAGAGTAAAATGGTGGACAGTAGTTATGTCGGTGCTCGTTGAGGGTCAACCAGGGGGCTTTATTGCTGCTGCTAAGCTAACGGACGGCCGCTGTGTTTGAGGTAACGTAACTACAGACTGACAATCAACCGAGCAATGGTGTCCACAAACCACCGCTCTAAAGCTGCTGTCCCATTCTCCAGCTGCGGTGTCGTCAATACAACAACATTCAACGTCAGCTGTTTATATGCAGTACATTGGTTACCTGGCTATTGTTGCCCTGCTCATGAATGTGTGTGTGGCCTTATAGTATCACGAGGAGAAGACTAGCATATACATGGTACCAACGCTGGTATGAATTGGTTCGCCTCACCTTTACATATGTTAAATAGATCACACGTTCATGCTTTTTAATTGTTTAGCATTAGCTCCCAAAGTCAAATATAACCATACATCTATCTTGTTCGGACACATATTGATAATGCTTTATGTTGGCTTGCGTGTGACAGGCCATGTTTGTGCTGTAGCCCCTTGTCCAGCACTCAAGCCTCTCTATATTATAATGATAATTTACAACTTACAAGAATATATTAAGAAACCGCTTCTATCCACCTCATGCATGACTATAATGAAAGTTACCGGTGTTACGCTTTACGGCCTAACGCCGTCTGTTGTTGTAGTTACAGCAGCTATTGAGAATAGCAAGAGACCACGTTAGCTGTCCTCGTAAATGCCGTATTGTTTAATTATACAATTCAATGGCAAACCTTCACATATACAGTGTCTGGTCCAAACATACCGGACTAAACCTCGTAGTGTTTTGAGGCAAAGCGTCCTCTCGAATTGAAACGTAGTGTGTTTATGGATTACAAGTTATCAAAATTGCCCTTCCTTTGACATATAGTAGGTACTATAACAAAACCCATAATCGACACAACATTTTGACCCCGTTTAGTGCAACTATGTCACGTAGAAGAACAATACGGAATCCACGAGGACAGCTACATGTTCTCTTACTATTCTGAACAACTGCCGTAACTACGACAACAGACGCGTTCGACCGAACGTCTCCAGTTAACAGGGCCGCCTGTTAAAACGTATCACCTGCAGTCATATAATCATTACGTTTTGTGACGCTTAGTTATCATTTCTAAGCAGTTTCCTTTTTGTGTTGGTTGTTGAATCGAAGCAGTGTTCTCCTCCTGCGTGCGTCTCCACAGAGGCTCTTAACTAATCACACATTTTATATTCCAAGAGTTGGCAGTAGCAGTGACATGGCATCTGTGCACTGAACTGCTCCGTCATCGGCTGCTGTCAGCACCGAGCGTTGGTGTGCCACTTCCATCTTCACCATGGAAACAGATGCAGTAAGCTTACTTCCTCTGCTTTTAATGACTTCTTTAAAACTGTTTAGCTTAACACTGACTTCCTCACACATGACTGTGCAGGTATGCTAATGGTAGACTCAGAGATTGACGTCTAAGTATTTTACTTTGTGTAGAGAATGTCTTTTTATAATATATGCTTTACAGGAAGTTATTCCTATCTGGCAGAATAAACCGCATGGATCCACCCGTAGTGTTGTGAGAAGAATTGGTTCCACTCTTCCACTCAGACCTCCACAAAGAGCATGCTTCCAGGTAAATATATAATTATACATGTCCTGCATGTTATATATTGTCTATCTATCAATTATATTCCCTCTGTAAATGCAATATTAACTTGTGTCCTTGTGCATCAGGAACTACCGGGCATTCCTGCTCTTCGGCCTATGGCTGGCCCCATTGTTCCTACCTTGGCAGACATAGCCTGGATTGTTGCAGATGAAGAGGAGACTTATGCCAGAGTGCGGTAAATATCCACTTGCACCCTGAGACACACCCATTAAGCTTATTGAGTAGTGCAAATTAGGGCTCCAACGGCAACAGAGAAAAGCCACGCCCCCTCTAAGGTGCGAATGAACCACAAATAGTCGAGTAAACTCGCGCAAGTAAAGCATGGTCTGTTTTAGAATAAAGGGTTGGGAATTAATGTTTTTTTTAATCCAATTCATCGAGTATTCAAAAAAATAATCAACAGATTAATTGATTTATTAAAATAATCGGTAGTTGCAGCCCAAGTGCCAGGTCACTGATCTATAACTCCATTGTTTCAGATTCTCTGATGTTCCATCTCATTAGGTGCTCAATATAAACAGCCTAAAGAAATGCAGTGCACTATTGAACTCTTAGCTTATTTTTGCAGCTGCAGGTAGTGGTGAAAACTGAACATTATAACTTGAACAAAGATATGATTTATTCTTATCGGCTACTCTTCTCTTTTCAGGACCGACAGTCGACCTCTGAAACACGAGTGGCGGCCCACGCCTCTCCTGGTGCTCCACAGGAACTCATCTGTACCCAACTTCCGCCGTGAAGGCAAAAGGATGGAGGGCCTTAGGAAGCCTGGGGCGACGGCGCTGAACCGTACGACCGCCCTGCAAGACGAGCTCAGCAGACTCCGTGCACAGATCGCCAAGATTGTGTCAAGTGATTCTGGTTGGTAACCAAATGTACTCCCTATATAGACCTGGCCACTGTAGAGCTTGAACTTGGATTTTAATTGATAAAGATTCGGGACATGAGAGCTGGTTTGACACTTAACTCGATTCTCTTTATTGATACTTCAGATTTTGATCCCTGAAGCTGCTCAGAACAGTGGAATGAGAATTGCTTTATTAGGTCCATGTTATACTGTCTTTGTGGGACTCTGATCCTCATAGTTATGGCTGTCATGCTCAGTGATGGTGTGTGCTTTCAATATAATCATACAGTCAATCTGTGAGGTAGGTAATGTGAAGGTAATCCTTATAAATGCTTTTCTCACAAGTAATTCACATACTGCTAAAGAGGAAATGTGATTGATTGGAGCGTAGACTCTCCCACAGCGTTCCACTCCAGTTATAACATGGCCTTGAAGGCAACAGCAGCATGTGCCGGCTGCCAATTAAATTCACATTAGAAATGGCATTCCTCTCTCTGTGCTTTGATATTTAGATCAGTTTCTCTCAACTCACAACTCTTCTCTTTCCTGCTTTTCTTTCTCTCAGACTCCAACCCCGTGACCCCTGACCTGCTCTCCCCCGATGACACAAGTATGAGCTTCTCCATGGCGCCTTTCGAGGCGGCGCCCTACCAGCCGGCCGCCACAACCGCCGCTTCCTTTGTCATCAGTGATGTCACGGAGGAGGATGAAGAGGAGGAGGAGGAGGAGGAGGAGGATGTGGTCTCTGTGGTGTCGGAGCTCGTCCCTGACCCTGTGCCCCCCGTTTCCATGACGGCATCAGCAACCTTTGACCTCGACAGACCCACCATGGACTTCCGGGAGGCAGAGGAGGATACAGTGTCGCTATCGAAGTCTACCAGCTTTGCGGATGTTATGGACATCCTGAAGGACATGAACCGCATGAAGATGAGCAAGGACAGGTGAGAGTTGGCAGCTGGTCTTCATGTGTTTGTCTTATAAAGCCATGTTTGCCATTCAGACACGAGAGTGGAATCCGTCTTCTAATCTCACACTCGGCAAAAAAACGAATACACAGATGAACAATTTAGTTTAACCCTCCTGTTACCTTTAGGGTCAATTTGACCCCAGGCTGTTTTGTCAAACATATAAGAAATATCAACTATTTTATTTATTTAAAGGGCTATTTAGGTAGTCAACAAACAAACATAAAGTACCTCACACTTAAACTTGGGAAACAATATTAATTCAAATCATTTTCTGAAGGTTTTAATTGCTGGGGTCAAATTGACCCCGAGGGTAAAATATGTTAGTAAATGTGAAGGTAACAGGAGGGTTAATAAGGAATAATCTTCACAATAAATATTTGATGTGCTAATATTTCTTTATGAATCATTTTATACCCACTCAGACATGGTTTTGTGTTGTTTTTTTGTGGGTGTCGTTGCAGGTACAACCGAGGTTGCACGTCCCTCAGAGAGGAGGACTCTGCATCTCTAATTTCAGAAGCTCTGAGGAAAAAGTTTGTCCTGAAGGAAGAAGATACTGAAGCTGTGAAACGGAAGTAGCCTGGCCACGTGTTTCTCATCGACACCCGATGCTGGTGCTCCATGTAAGTCAGGACAGGGTTGTAGAAAGTTTTTTTTTTTATATATATTTCGTATAATGAGCCCTTGAAGGCATGTGGTAGGCTGTCGTTGATAATGCGATCAGTGGCAGAATGTTTTTAGCTCACTTGTTTGTTCTTGGCTTTTGTTTTTCTATTTTCTCTTCATTATCTTAGGCTTTTCCCTGTGGAATATGTACCCATGGATCCACAACTTTGCTCCTCAGGCCCAAGGCAATAGCTGTCAGCCAGAGCTAGAACAAAAACAGACATTCAAAATCTATCGGCAGGCGCAGTGTGAGGCGGATCTGCCCATACTTTATAACGACAAACGCACATTGCATCCAGTATATTTCTGTCTGGAAATACTTTTATGTTAAATAAATGTTTCAATAAGTTCTCAACAGAAAGCGCTCAAGAAGCTTACTGTGTGTCTGCGCTATTTGGATTTTAGATGCTTTTCTTTCACTGTTAATGGACATCGTGGAGCGGCTGGGATCCAAACAAACATCACAAAGCCCTCTGAAATACTTGAAATGTATGTACAGATGAAACGGATCTACTGTACAAGCAGAAAAGTACTGTTTTGTATGTAAGTGTGTGTGTGTGTGTGTGTGTGTGTGTGGGAAAACTTCAGATCTTTGCTGTTTATATTACTACAGGTGAATTAGCAGATGTGTGCAGCTTTTTGTACATCATGTTGCTTGCTCCACTGCACCTCTTACGCCTGTCCTATTGTTTGTGATTAATATAGATGAATAGTCACTGAACCATAGGCCTGATGTCGAAACTGAAATATGAGTGTGTCGTGTGAAACTCAAAGGAAGTGTACGAGTGAAATGTGCACCCACCACCATTTGTCATCATTTGTGTTTCCAGTAAAGGCAATGATGGATACAAGCTTATATACAGGTCTCTTTAGACACATTTACATTGTTATAAGTACTCGCTGAAACCACCTTTTTATGATTTAACATTACAGATCATTCTGTAGCAGAGTTTTGACACGTGGGTAAAGTGCTTGTTGAGTGAGTTGCGATGATATTCTAGTCGACGCCTTTCCACGGATCTGTTCCAACGCCTGATTTTATCCCCTTAGTTTAAGTGCCATGGGCTCGTCTGTTCAGCCCCACTCCTCACTGCTAGTCCTTTCCTGAACGTGCCCTTCATCTTTATTAAGATTACCATGTGTTTCTCTCTCAAACAAGTTGTGTGTGGGTTGTTTAAAATGACCCCAACAAGAAAATACTTGATCTTAAGTCCCCTTCACCGCCACATGTCACCGTTTAAAAAGAGATATCCATCACGTTAATGCCTGCATGACTGGGAGTTCTTGCGTGTAGTTTTGCAGTTGTGTGTGTGTGTGTGTGTGTGTGTGTGTGTCAGTGTATGCTGTGGAGCTAAAGTGTGTTTCGTCCTGCTAGAGTTGGTCCTAAGCTTGTCCTTCTCAATAGTTAATTTCCTCATTGGACAGAGTATAAAGTAACTGGATGAGAAAAACCTACTATATGCAAGTTTAAATATATTAATGTGTGTCTTTACTGAAGATATTAAACCGTACACAGCAAACTGCCAACTGCATCGCTCGCCCTGCTAATGGAGAGAAGGATTTAGTTGATGACGATTTTCCTCATATCTTTTTTGTCTTTGTTTCTCTTGTCATGGGTTGTCACCATTTGCCACCACACACGTATGTTTATTTTATTTTTGTCATGTTTGGACTTGTAAATAAAGATTGGCTGATGTTTTGAAACTGACCATGTGTTGTGTACTGTGGGAACAGTTCATCTGCCTTTGCAGTGCCAACTATCACCACATGGGGGCAGTGCAGGGGAATAAAATACGTTTTAGTTTTTTAAATTCTATAATAGAGTACAGAGCCACTTTAAATGTTTGATAAACCTTTGAAATATATCACACAGATTTGACACACATGTCTTAAGCAGATGCATCTGATTTCACCAATCCAATGAATTGATGTCAGTGAATGAGATGATTAGACGCTGCAGAGAAAGGGCGCTGCAGCTAATGGCTTTTATATTGAGTTTTAATTATTGTTAACCCACATTACTCCCCATGATGATTTGGCCCTTCCGTGAGTCGCAGTCTATTTTGTGAGTCCTTGGCCTACTTTGTCTCTCTCTCTTTACCTTCCACAATGGACTTCCTACCTATTTTAGATAGTAGACGTCGTCTGTGGAGCTCTGTTAGTAGAGCTCAGTGCCAGAAGAGGCTTTGTTAAACCTATAAATACAAGTTCAAAGTGACAATGCTGAAAGTGGTGACTTTATTGCTGTTCCTGTAAAAATGTAAGTGAAATGAACTCTGTATAGTGACGAAAGGGTGTTTATTACGTGTCTGTAAATTCGAGTCAGGCTGAAATTGTGATCTGATGAGTTTGGACTTCACTAAATCCAAATAGACTTGGAATGTGTTTTTTGGGTCACATCGTATTCCTGGAGATGCCGAGGAGCACGACAAAGCATCTGAATTTCACGGCCTGTGTTTAGGACGAGGCCGAACGGATGTGGTCATGAGAGCCACACCGCTAGTCTGGCTAAACAAATTAATCAATAATCTCGTTAATTTATTTAATCTAACTGTTTGAACATAAAAAAAAATTTAAAAAAAGGAAATGCATGACTTTATTACTTGAGTTTGACTTTACTCTTTAACTTGCAAGGCTCCAACGTTGCTCCACCTGTGATGTGTCTCCACCAAGCGAGCAGCTCCCGCTCTGATAAGCGGCGGAAGAGCAGCAAACACGCCGACAGGTGGAGCGTCCGTCCCCCTGACGGGTCAGCGTGGCCCCTCCATCTCCCTGGGCCTCAGAGCTTTTTATCAATGTCTCCTTATGTTGCTGGAAGCTCTTCACAAGTAGACCTGCCACTGGAAACAGAAAGCTTCCTCCCATGTTTTCTAATTCAGCTGCTCGGGGACCGCCAGGTTTCAAGCTCATTTGTTACTTTTAAGGGCAATCTGGTCAAAGGAATTGCTTTTTTTCGTTTTCCTTCCTGGAGGGAGAATTGTCTTGTGTCTTTGATGTTTTACTTTAGAAAGAAACATGTTTCAGGTTTGTGGGTATGATTCATCTGTCTGACAAATGTTCCGAGGTGGTTGATTGTGAGCTGTAGCTGTGCTGAAGTAAAGCCAGGGGAGCACAGATCACTGCATCACGCTCATGGAGCAGGTGTTACAGGAAACATGTCACAGGAGAGACGATTAGTTCTTGGCACCCCGTGGGAGTCACAGGAAAGGCCTTCATTCACGGTTCACGTCTTAAAACGCTGCATCAGCATTTCCAATTCAAAGTGATAGTTGAAAGTGCACGATAATGAGCAAAGAGAAGCAACTGAACAAAATGTTCTTTTGGAAACTGGTTTCCCAAAATAATATTTCTAGCTTTCCAGAAAGCAAAAGAGAAATGATTCATCAGTGAAATCTTTTCAGGCCGAAGTTTTTAATATATCTTTACGCCTGATTGAAAACAAAATTAAACCAGAATGGGCACTCGGTAGAGCGCATACCTTCGCAGCAGCCACATTTTGGCATTAGTGGCACGCCAATTGGATAAAAGATATCGTAAAAAGAAGATGTTGAACTTTTCATGAACTTGACCTTGACCTTTGACCCGATCAATCCCAAAATCTAATCAAATGTCCCCGGATAATTACCAATCATCCCACCAATTTCATGCGATTCGGTTTAATACTTTTTTACTTAGGCGAATAACACACAAACACGCACACACGCATACACACATACAAATAAATACACAGCGATTAAAACATAACCAGTAGGTAACCAGTAGTTTTAATGATCTTTTATTATTATTGTGCATTTGAACATGTTATTTATCATTTCCCTTCATATACAACATAAATATGAATTGATTTTTAAATATGAAATTTGCACAAATAAAATAAAGTTTTCCAAATGTTGCGAACAGGTTTTTATTTGGTTGGTGGTGTGGATTGAGACAACATTGATGAAATGTTAAAATTGTTTGCCCTTCTATAAAAAGTGTATCCCTTTATGTATATTAATATATTTGTGTCAACATTTAATCTGTGACACTAATGTTCAATGTTTAATTAATACATTTATATATCTGGGTGCAAGCGCATTTAACACAAGGGTTTAGAGTTAGTTCCCTCAGTGGGGTTATGAAGCTGTAACCCTTATTTTAGCATCAATTTAAAGGTTTTATAGTCTGATTGGCCTTCAACTTTGGAAGAGGAAATACCAGAGTCCCCGAGCTTCACGATGATGAGAACAGCTCCTGAACTCTGTCCTCCTCATCATCAACATGAGATGAAGAGAGTCCCAGAGCCAAGAGCTGCCCTGAACCCGCGAAATACAACTTCTTCTTCATTGGACTAAAAAGCCATTGTACACCCCGCAGCAGCAGTGTTCACAGCTACATTACCACGGTCCGACTGCACACTAAGTTTAAAACTCGGGCATTTCGATAGTTTCAGAAATAGACGGAAAATAAAATTCTGAATGTATAAAAAACACAACAGCTCTTGTGTGTTTGTCTGCGTGTTGACTTTAAGTGTCGTCTCCCATGTTGTATCGTAGCAACCACCAGCTGAATGAAGCTGAGACTGAGTGGATGACAAGGGTCTGGGGGAACGCAAGCGATGCATCTGCTGCCCTCCCCCCCCTTCCTCCCCACCCACCCACCCACCCACCCCTCCCCCACTGTCACCCACGCATCCGTCCGCGTCATCAAGACACAAAACTAACACTTATGACTCACAGCAGGAACAGTGCCACGAGGGCGGCTGCAGCTCCGTCGAATTCACCCTTGTTGTTTCTATTTCAGGCCCTTTGTGTTGTTTCTGTCTTATTAGTGGGCTTGCCCTCTATGATTGCTCTGTGATGCAAAGCAAATTGCATCCATAAGTGGGGCTGCTGATGGGCCCTAAGTGCGGCGTGGAGCTGCCTCTCACTGTGGACCCATGATGCTTTTTTTGTGTGTGCGTGTGCTGGGTTTAAGATCAACGTGTTTCCTGTGAAGCAGATGCAAATATCTTCTAGCACCATACAGTAGTTTTGGGAAATATACTTATTTGCTTCCTTGCCGATAATTTTATGAGAACATGAAAACCTTTCTCACGTCTCATAGCAAAATAACTGGACGCCGAAACAACTGGATATCTCTAAAGCTAATTAATGAATAACCTTTTCTAATTTTTTGTGTAAAAAATACATTTTGTGGTTTTACATGAATTTTTTGGCCTGAATCAATGCCTTCGCTTTTTATGCTAATCAAAGCTAATACATTTAAATGACCAACATGAGAGTGGTACCCTGTTATCTATCCACGGAAAGAAAACCAGGACAATATAAGATTCCCTAATACTAGACAGAAAGTTATATGTGACGACTTTTAAAATTGGCTTTAACGGTGGAAGAAGTGATGAATGGGATCAAAAGAAGCAAGAGTGATCAGTGTAGTGACGAGGGGGTTAAAGACTGATGGAATTTGTAATAGGAACACACTGCAGATACCACAGTGCTCACAGCACCGCGGTATCTGCAGTGTGTTCCTATCCATCACTTTACGCCATTAATTGGAGCAAATTATCATCATGGCCTTGTTTCAGACTGCCAACTCCTCATGGGTGACAATTGGCTGGAGGAAAATGATCGTATTGTAAAATGAGGACACAAATAGCCTCTAAAAAGTTAGCAATGAAATAATGATGATCCCAGGTTTATGATAGTGTTAAAGAAATTCACCTGAAGAAAGAGAGACAAAGAAAATACACTCATTCTCCTTACTCCTCTCTCTTCTCCATCAGCGCAGTCACTTTTGATAATAGATTGATATTAGCCAGTTTGTGAGTCCCAGATGGTACCTCAGTATCATGACCTATGCGTAAGCCATTCATAAATTATGCAGATTCTGTAGGAACAAAACTAAATGGAAGATGTCAATATGCTCTCCAAGTACTGTAGCTACATTTGTCATACACTATTTATACGTTTATGATGGTTAAATCAAATATTTTATTTCAAGAGCTGCTTTCAGCTGACACTAGCCTGCTGTGAGCCCTGTTTAAACACATTCCCGTTTATTGTGCTTTAGCTTTAAATATGTCCACATAAAACTATGATTTATTAAATAACATTAGATATTTTAGGTAATTGGTTTAGCACCACCATCAAATTCTAACATTATAGGTACTTTTGGAAAGTGGTGCTTGAATGGTTACAACCAGAGATGAAACAACTGGTGCCACATATATGACTAAAACCAATATGATTAAAGGCAGGAACAGAATATAGAAAACAGTCTTCATCATTTCACGCTAAGACCTGTGGCTCTTAGCGTATTATATCCCTGTTGCATCCGACGGGCAAAGCTCATAAATACACTTGAGGAATGTTCTTAAGTATATAATAAGAATCTCCAGAAAAGTGTAAATGTATAGAAATCCAAGGCTGGAAAGAAACAGAGAGATTACTAACTAGCTCCCATGTTACCATAGGAATTAGCATAGCAACCAATAAAGCCAAGCTGCTGCATGTGATTAACCGCATGGTTGGATCCCGTCTTTAATAAATCAGATTTCTTGGCTGAGGCAACATGTGATATGAATAAAACGGCTCACTTCAGGCAAACTGTAAGAACAGAAGACTTGTGGTTCTACACCAATTGAATGTTTGATGAAGTATAATATGAATACATCAATATATCATGAATGAATAATTATATATGTGTTCATTGTACAGTATATGTATATGTTTATATGATATTGTCTTTTTCTTCTGTTAACTTATCTCATTGGAATAAAAACACAAAACCAAGAATAAATCGATCCTGTGTAGTTTATTGACCTCCATTGTTGTTCAAAATCAAATTGTATATTTCTTCACAACCATCAACACAGGCAGAAGTTTAGTTTGAGATCATCTGTGTTTGGTTCAATACATACATATTTAACCATAAATGTTCTATAAATCTTAGAGTAGATGAGTCGTTAACAGTGAAGAAATTAAAACAGAAAAACTTAGAGCATTAAATGACATCAGCCAGATCTGTTCACATTGTGGTGAAGTGTGTTTATATTATCAAACATAAACATATTAAAATGTAAGCTTTATTATGTTCATGTTTGACATGAATTGATTGATTGACTTATCGACATAACTCAGTAAACTTGATTCCCTGTACAAGCTCATAAGGAATTTGTGTTTATTGAGCAAAATATGTTGTGAGCACAAACAAATGCCAATCATTCCACATGTTTAAAAATAAAACCAATAACATCAACACCCGTATAGCTCCGCCATAAGGTCAACGGTCTGAGATGTGATGCTCTCGGCGAGGCAGACTTTCAGCTGAGGTCCGGTGCTGTTTTTAGCCTCGGCCCATTTGCTCTGACCAGCTGGAGCCCGGTTACACGGTCCGAGAGCGAGAGCTGTCACCGATGCGTCATATGGAGGAAATACAGTGATGAAAGAACAATGCTCCGATCTGAACAGATGCACTCACTGAGATCAGTGTCCAGCGAGAGAAATGGACAATGTTTGTTTAATATGTCAGTTTTACACCTCTGAAGCGAGAGATGCTGAAAAAAAGTTAGTTTACATTGTTAATATCAACCTGTTATGTTCAAACACATTTCAATTATATGGTGATTTTAAGAAGTACACATAGTCACATTCCTTCTTCCTTCCAAGAGTTTATTGAGAAGATCGTCTGAAGATAACAAAATCCACCTTAAATGTTCTTTAATTAGCACATACTATCTCATTTGTTTAATATATCTCATTTGTTTAATATCCAACCAGCTGCTGGTTTTAGCTTCACATTTAACAGACACAAGCGGGCTAATGTTCTTCATCTACAACTCTATAATAATTATTGTGTAAATGTTTTGATTAGGGTCGCGACCCCGCGACCCTAATGAGGATTAAGCGGTATTGATAATGGATGGATGGATGGATGTTTTGATTAAAAGGGGGTGTCATTTTTAAATACAAGCCAGTCTGAGTCATGACAAATGATACATTCTAAAAAGTTGAGTAAAAGTAAAAGTTATATTGACATATTATTTGTGGTTGTATTTCCATATTAATATAATTTGTCTTTTAAACTCTAAGGTGAATTTTCTCACCTTCAAACACACATGCACGCACTCTCAAACACACACACACACACACGCACACACACACACACACACACACACACACACACACACACACACACGCACACAAAGGATCCATCTATCTCTCATTACTTGTTGTGTACCCTGCAGAGACTATTTCTAGGATGTCTCATAATAAGATGGGCTAATTAGCTTTGGTTCTAGGGAATCCATTTTCCCATTACTCTAACACATGCTGTGTGTGTGTGTGTGTGTGTGTGTGTGTGTGTGTGTGTGTGTGTGTGTGTGTGTGTGTGTGTGTGTGTGTGTATAATGTCAGGCTGGGTCATTGGTAATTGCTAACATTTTTAGATGGCAGGCGTTAAAGGGCAATGTCTACCACTTAGAATAACTTTAGTCTTTATCCATCACTTTCCAGGACATATGATCAAAGTGTTTATTATCAAGCTTCATTTGCTGTTAGCACAAAATCATTACATGGACAAATATAAAGGCTTTGAAATGAAATATGAACCATATCAATTATAGAACTGCTGCAGTGTTAAATTAAAAAGCATCTTGGTTCAAAAGATCCACTGATTATATAAATTATAATAACCTCCAAAACTACAGTCACCTTTTAATGGAATTTATAACAAGTCAGTGTTGTATTAAATCTAAAAAAAAGTGCAAATAATGATACAAATGAATGGATCATTAATTATGAGACTACAATGATGAGTTAGCTCTATAACTTCGTTAGTCTTCTTGGCACCAGAAACCGATGTGATCATCGTGTGTGTGAGCAGGAAACTTGAGTATAAGCTTGAGAGAGAGACAGAAACCATTATGATTTAAAAACAAATCTCTCAATTTCTACAGCTTTCATCATGCTTGTTTTCCTAAAAATGGGTTGTAACAGGAACGGAAGCAGTAGCTATGAACAATGACAATGAATGATTAAACAAAATGCTTACAGGTGTTATATTTATGAGATCAAATATAATGGTGTCTTTGTTTTAAGGGGCTCATTGTGGTCCTGGCTGGTTGGTTGGTGGTCACACTTTGAAGAAACACAAATATCTCTACACATTTAGTATGGATTGTGATGAAATAGGACGAAATGTTTTCATTAATCCCCTAAAGATGAATCCTAATTACCGTTGGTGACCTGCTGACTTTTCTTCTCGTTTCACTTCTTATTCCAGTTTGGTTCATTATTAAATAAATACCTTTCAAAACTACATCCTCATCAACTGTAACTCTGGCTGAATTGGCTAATGTTAACATGCTAAGCTACAAAGTAGCATTTGCTCAGATTGTGTAATTAATGCTTGAATCCATAAAAGTGAATGTATTTTTTAGACCCTGTATTAGCTTTGAATAGTGAGTAATAACTGTTACCGTAAAAACAAATGGCTATATTCAATGTACATTCTTCAGTTAGACTGGATATGCTAAATCGAAATTAATTGAATCCAACTAGCGACACCACAGACAGCTGGAGATCTTTGTAATCTTCCAAAGCCAGAAATAAGCTACAGTGACATGTTTTTTTCTCGTTTTTTAACCAATGCAACGCCTTGACGTGTGAAGTCATTACAGATGCAGCGAGGTTCTAAAACAACCATTTACAACTGTGTAGACCTGCAAACAGCTGGTGTAGCACAGTTACTGCACAGCATTATTCACACAAAGATACATTTCTCAGCACACTGCACACCCTAATATACACAACCTCATGGTCTGCCAACACACCTGTAATACCAGGCGTGATCCAGACAACGGCATGGTTAAGAGTGCACAGCATAGATATTGTTTTTTCACAACAATATATTTTTTATGAATAAATCATCATCCGATTGAGAAGTTCCTCGCAGTCTGCACTCGATTCCACTGATGAAGAGGTCGAGTCCTCTTCAGGTCTGTTGGGTTTGACAGTTCTGTGGCAATCAGACTTTAAAGAAATGTCTCAGTCCCTGAGAAAGTGAATACATCTCTAAGATATACATGCAAACGACCACAGCAGGTTGTAAAAAACAAACTGTGAAAGCTGTTTCTGCTGGAAAGTTTGACGCTGATCCTGCAAACGGAAAAGTCTGCTGGAAAGGAATGTGCAATCTGCTAAACATTTCAAATTCGTTTCTACACACAGGTGGCAGGAAAACAACAACCGGATGGAGGTCACACTGTTGTCTTTAAGACTTGTATTAAAGTCTCGTATTGTTTATCAACAGAAATCATTATTGTGAGAGAGAAAAGAAATCCTAAAAAAAAACACGTTGCTGAAACCTCCCGCTTGGAATATTCCCAGATACTCTGTCGTCTTCTCCATCGCTCGGTCTTCCTCTCTCGTCTTTTCATGCCCTCCCTCCACTACGATGGTACTGAGAGAAGTATTATAATGATCTCTATCAGTCTGTCATCCCCTCTTTCCACACTTTGCTCTCTCACTCTCTTCTGGCTTCCTGGTACAACTGTTCATGCACTTTTGCTGACATGATTCACAGTTACCAGACACACACACACACACACACACACACACACACACACACACACACACACACACACACACACAGACCGAGTGGACATACATGCACACATCCAACATTGACTCATTTCTCTGGTCGTCTGGCTCTCTGATTAACTCGGGGGACTGTCTTGTGTCTCGGTGGTGGGCTACATCCTCAGCTTCTTGGTCGTCTCTCAGAGTTTCATCTCAACACCAGCCTTAGAAAACTCAAAAAGTCCTGAACGTTGTGACACATTAAAAAGTCAAAGCCTAACTAGTCAGGGTCATTTAGAAAACACACATTTTTGGTAAAAGACCTAAAATGGTTATTCATCATAATTCTGGAGTCAGGGGATGTAGCTGCGTGTTTGACCTTCTGATTTCCAGCAGAAACCAAACTGGATATGTAGATGCACTTCCTGGGACTGTGATGGTGTGTCAGAGCGAGGAGGCTGCAGTCTGGCGTCTGCCTCCTTCCTCTCGCAATACAACTTCAAGGACATCACATCACAGGGGGGCCTTTAGGAGGCAGCGTGATGTATCACCACAGCGGGCATCACATCCAATCTGGGGCCGGTGATATGTCACGGCAAACGCTCCCGTGTCTTAATGGGGTCCGTGTCCTGAACAATGGCTTATCGACGTGTTTATATGACAGTGTCATTGTTTCTTTTGGCTGACCCCTGAGGGATTTCAACACATAGTCGACACCTTCCAATATATATATATATTCATTAAATAATAATTTGTTGTTTATATATATATATATATATATATTATATATATTATATTATATTATATATATATAAATATATATATTAATTTCATTAAATAATAAGTTGACATTTTGGAGAACATATCGCTCAGCAAGGTGAGAACATTGATTTGAAAAAGAACATTCTTCAAACACTCGTCTTTTGGGGTTCTCTTTTCTCTTCTCTTTTTTCAACAGGTGACCTTTGGCTACAGTCTGGAAGATACACTCACCTTAACCAACTGCTAACAGTGAGCTTAGTCTGTTGTTGTACTCGTAACTGACATCTGGTGGTTTCGCCAAAAAAAAGTCAGGCACATTAGCCCTCCATAAGAGCAGTTTTTTTTTCCTCAAAGGTAAATCAGTGAGATTTACAGATACTGGCAGATAGGAAGTTACTTTTGGGCGACAGCCAGACTTCCCCCAGGTCTTCATGCTAAACTACTCTCAGATAACTTGACAGTTTGAATGCTGCAGCTTCACATTTAGAGAAAGACAACTAGCGAACAGAAAAACCCAATACTCATTGAGCGTGTCTTCTAACTCCCGGAAATAAACCATGTTGAGTTAGTCATTTAACAATTCTGTCTAATTTTGGCCCAAAAAATGTCTTTCTATTCTTAAATTTAACAATGTCCTCTCCCTAATCTTGACCTAACTTGAGTAAAAGGAGAAAGCCTTGCTGTCCAAAGCATTTATTTTAAGGAACATCCTCTTAATCCATGTCAATTAGACTGAAAATGAGGACAACATGTATAACATCTCTCTCTCTCTCTCCCCCTCTCTCTCTCCCTCCCTCTCTCTCTATAAATAGTATGTATATGTATATATATATAAATAAATATAAATACATATATATAATTACATATATATATATATATATATATATATATATATATATATATATATATATATATATATATATATATATATATATATACACAGTATATAGATATAGATATCTCTCTAATAAAACACATGAAATGACGTGTCTATCTTCTTAAACATCGTTTTATTTAGCAGTGATCTACTTTGATTATCCGTTTGTTTGTTTTTTACACTGAAACTGTGTTTCCTCTGAATTCTGGCAGGACAGAGTCCTTGTGTCACATGTCTCCTCCTTCCTCATCCTTCCCTCCCATGATCGCTTACAGCTCTCCTCCCATCGGAGGGTTGGCACTGTGTGGAGCGCAGCGTGGACTTGGAGATGTCTTGGCAGCATTACGCACGACGACACGATACACGCGGCCGCCTCATTTAGAAGGACGGGGCACTTTCAGGCGGAACTGGACTGGCGTTCAACTTTTTGATTTGGAAAGCACTATTTCAGCCTCCACAAAACGTGTTTCTGATCTTCTCCTTACGGCGGATGAAACTCGGATCTCCCCCTTCGCGACAGCAGCAGTGGGGCTGAATGACTTCCTCTCCTCTTATCCTCAGGCCACGGTGACTACAGAGGAATGGAAACGATGTAAAGACCTTTGGGAGGAAGCAAAGTCTACGGAGCAACAGTTTTTTTTAAAGATCCCCAAAAGAGAGGATGATCCCACCGGCCAATATGATTCAGGACGAGAGTGGGGGCAAAGAGGACGAACGGGACCGGCATGAGACTCCCAACTCCCCGTCGGCGAACGTCAGCCAGCAGGAAACCAAGGTAGGACCACCCTGTTGTTATTGATGATGTGTCCTCCCGGGTGATGATATACTGTGGGATCCGTACTAATAACAGGGACATCGACTCAACAGGGACCATTCAGCTCCCAAAAAGGAAAAACATGCATTTAAACTACGTGGCTTAAAAAAAACAAAATATCGATGACTCAGACTGATTACCCCTTTAACAACCTCATTAGCCTAACATGAAGACCTTTAAGGAGGATGCCATACCAGCTGTAAAAACAGGACAGTTCAAAAAAACGTTTAAAGTGCCATGAAGGGTCACTACAGACTCATCATGAATACAAAATACCTCAGTGGGTAATGTAATACCACTAGAATAGCATCATGATAATGTACCATATAAGAAGAAAAAACATGTAAATGAGTCAGTTTAAACTCATAAACGACCCCCCCCCCCCCCACACCCACACAAACACTCTTTTTTATAACTTTCGTATACATACAGCATAGTGATGGGGGGGGGGGGGGGTTCTTTAGGGAAGAGGCCACAACTTATATGAGATTTATGGTATATAAAAAATCATTGTTGCAGGATCAATAACCGTGTGACGGTTATTTAAAGCTCTTGATTAACCTAAACACATGTTCACAGTGAGCTGGAATGGTACAATAAGTGCTATGGTGTTCCTATTATGTGCACACTTATAAATAAGTGCAAAATGGGTTTGTAATTTCAACTTGTGGCTGATGGAGGAAAGTAGGTTGTGTGATAGAGATCTGCAGCTGCTGCCTCAGGCGTTTTGCCATCTATGTCGGTCACATGTTGCCCGGGCTACTACAACAAGCGGTACAATATGGGACGTGTCGTAATGCCAGTGGATCAGCTCTCCTCCCCTGTCCCGAAGCGCATATAAATGACACATGAGACTTTATCTTTATTATTTTCACAAAGGAAAGGGAAATTCCAAATCAGCATCCCAGATATGCCCTCTTCTCTGAGTCTTGTTAAGCATGTTCATGTGAGCTCTTACTTTGGCACATCTGGTCACTATTCAAGAGTCCTGGCTGACATTTCACAGAAAGTCTCTACCAAACAACCACACTCCCTTCCATTATCTCATTTTATTAGTAGAACACATCAGAAAGACTACAAAGTGATTATATAAGTGTTTAGTCATCCCTACAGACCAAGGAACAAGGAGAATGAGTTCCACACAGTGAAGCTTTGTTTGTGTTTTTATTCCTCCTTTAAGAATACTGTGAGGCCTGAACATCACAAGCGCAAGGTGAGCCTCAACTCTTGTGTAAACTGTAGCGCACACTGTTGGTTCTAGCTCATTGTAACATAACAGCATACCTGCATGTACATAAAGATAAGAAAGTTGTTTTGCGTCACAACTTTTACTGCTCTTTAAGATAGATCACTTAAGCGGCATCGATGCCAGATAAAGTTCCATCCACCATCACTCACGTTTCTAAAGGTCACTATTTGTATAGAGGATTGCATCATTACATTTATTCATGCACAATTATTTAAAATATAATCTTACGCCATAGCTGGATTTTTCTTTTAATTTTTGTTCTGCATTACCTGGTCCAGCCCCCATTTACCTTCTCTGCTTCGGATAGAAGCCCCCACAGATTTGGTGCCATCAAACCCAGCATGAGCTCCTCAATGCATGCACATCGCCTCATTTATTCATTTAGATAGATCTTTATTTAAGTTTAGATATATAAAACCACCTTACAGAAAAGATGTAAATTATCCTTTACCAATACAGCCTTTGTAAATAGATACAACACCTGTAGAGTGTCCGGCCAAAAATGGCTTATGTCTATAATTCACTCATCAAGACGTAACTGCGTTAACATTATTGTGATGTGTAACCATCAACTTTCTTTTCAGGGTGTGTAATAGCCATGCAAGCAAAGAACAAGAGGAGTGTGTGTGTGTGTGTGTGTGTGCTGTGTGTGGTCATGTCTGTTGTGTGTGGGTGGTAACGGTGGAGAAAGGTTCCACATTGATTTTTTTCACAGTGACCCGTTCAATTGATTGATCCTCACCATACCAAAGCTTCATTGATAAGCTCTAATGGTTTATATGCTTTATCCAACAACATCAACAGCTCACAATGTATGTTTGTTTTTCACCTAATTGTATTGTGTTATTCAAGTCTGGGATGTCATGTGAGTATCTTAACTCCAAATCAGTTATCACTTAAGATAAGATAAGATATTCATTTATTAGTCCCACAGTGGGGACATTTCACCAGTGGGTGTACATTAGAGCATTAATAAAAATAAAAGATAAAAAATAAAAACACAAAACTAAATACTAAAATACAAAATACTAATACTACTACTAAAATACAAAATACTAATACTACTAAAATACAAAATACAAAATACTAATACTACTACTAAAATACAAAATACTAATACTACTAAAATACAAAATACAAAATACTAATACTACCACTAAAATACAAAATACTAATACTACCACTAAAATACAAAATACTAATACTAAATTACTAAATACTAAAATACTAATACTAAAATACTAAATACTACAAGGGGAAAACAAATCAAAGTGTTGAGTAAAGTAAAGTGCTGAGTAAAGATAGATAGATAGATAGATGGATACTTTATTAATCCCGAGGGAAATTTAGGTCAACCATTAGCTTATACACTTAACTTAACTCACAAACATACATACACAACTTACAGTAGAATATAACAAGAGTATAACAACAGTATAACAACAATGCACATAGGGGGAACATGTTCAGTAAGTAAAGTAAGTAAAGTGCTGAGTAAAGTGTTGAGTTTGTCAGGATTATATTTGTTATATTATATTATAATATATTATATACTTATAAACAGTGTCTGTGTGTTCATCGATAATACTTTGGAAAAAAACAGGACGGACCAAGCTTTCTGCACCCAGCAGGACACCTGTAAATCCACACAGTTCTAGGCCTGTACTGTGTGCTCATCCTTAGAGGTCCTTCTTTACCCATCAGTCACTTGAAACATAATAACACATTTCTTCAATCAGAGACCTGCAGCCACACAGCAGCCAGAAACCAGAAGCATTACATCAAATCCTGTATAGCTCAAAGATTCTTTATTGTGTGTTTGAGCCCATGATTAAGTTTGATTTATGGAGGAGGAAGTACACACTGAGAGGTTAAATGAGGGTTGTCAGTTTGGAGTGATATGAATAGCATTACTGCAAAAGAGGAGCCTAAGGAGATTGATAGAGGCTGCAGCCAGAAATGGCGGCAAAGCGAGTGAGAAAGACTGCTGGTGTGATGCATCGCTCTCACCGGGAAATCACATTACCTTTCAGGTGGGGAACCCTGAAGGCTTTTCACTGTGCAGTGATAAGTTGCCCCTCTCAATGGCCTTTTATCGGCCATCGCACACTGAGACATTTGCCAGAAGGTTTTAGAGACTGAGTTTATAATGCATTTAGGTTATTAGAGGAACTGATTCACGCCACCGAATTCCTCTGTCCTCTTACTCTCTCTCCTTTCAATTATCTCCCTTGCTCCATTTGACTTCCACCTTTCTTTCCTCTAATTTTCAGCTGCAGAGACTCAAGCGCTCCTTGTCCTTCAAGACCAAGACCATCCGCAGCAAGAGCGCGGACAACTTCTTCCGAACGAGCAACGACAACAAGACGGAGCTGCTCTCGGACGTGAGCAGCAGCACGGGCCATCTCTGCAACATCGGGATGGCCCCTCCGCACACCACCCACCTGCCCATCCCTCCGGTCCCCCCGGCCATCCCCTCCGCACCTCCGCCCACATCGCGCTCCCAGTCACGCAACCCGCTGCAGGTAGACTCGGCAGGACACTGCTTCATGGAGCACATCTTCAAGAAGCCCACGTTCTGTGACGTCTGCAACCACATGATCGTAGGTACGGTTACAACGCCGCCCGCCTTCGTTAGTGTGATCGGAATAGCAAACGGAGCACAGTGACGAGAGACGAGGAGGAAGCCAGGTACAAAAAAGAAAAGAAAAGCCCTGCGCATTACCTAATGAACTCTGCAATCACAGCATTGAGAATCACTTTTGATGAGACCTTCATCAGATAACCTGATTGAAGTTATTAGTACAATTTTTCTGTCATCAGAATCAAAATAAGAGCAATAATAATGCAATAATATGTACATATGAGATGGACACAGCAGGATGTAAGAGGGTATCGTTTCCGAAAGCACCAACCTTTGTTTAAACATCCGAGGTATCACGTTTTTTATTCAAAATGAACACACAGTGCATATGTATCCAAACCCTCTCTGACATTTAGGCACCTGTCACCTGAGCATCCGACCTGACCTGCTGACGTGACCAAAGTGCCTCGGTCGTCCTTTCTTGGCACACTGATCCAGGTCCCTCCATCTGTCTGCTCGCGTGTCAGATAGCCAACAGCAGTGCCAGCTCCTCTTCCTGCTCTCCCCTCGCCAGATGTTCTGGTTTCTCTGGCCGCTACCCTCCTTGTTACCATCGGTACTGAGGGACCGATAAGTCTTTATACCTCAGGGCCTCTGCAGCACGATAATGACAAGGGCGGCCGCAGCATCAGCGGGCGCCTGATTATGAATTTGTTAGCCTGTATACAGCATGTGTATATATACTGTATACTGACATAAACATTAGTCTCCCTCTTCTAACCTGACAAAAGTCAATTTAAAAGGCCCTATAAAGTTCTTAGTTGGGAGAATGAGTTAAAACTCAGTTACAGACTTGATTTTAAATAAACATGTCAAATAAAAAAAATTAAATTACTTATATATATATATACACTTTATATTCATATTATTGTTGTTTAACAAATCAGCACATGACAGCAACTATGCTCAATATTTTAATGTTAACAATGTATCAAATGTGTAATGTGAAAGGGGCTTTATAGCGAGTTTCAGCTCATTGTTTTGGTTTTCAGGCCCACTACTTTACTTAGTTCACGCTCACAGCTCTCATTAACACTGTTTCCAGCCACAGCATGCTGAACAACTTACAGCACCTAACAGCAGACAGACAACATTACAACGAGCTGATAAACACAGTGGGGCGTTTAGCAGCTGAAGAGACACATATTTCTCTTTTCATTATCGGCTGGATCCGAAATAATCAACTGTTTTTTGACAAATTTGCAAATTTGATAAAATTCAAAGTTGATAATATGTCAGTGTTGTGCTTCCAGAGGATTTTTCAAGTGGCCAAAAAAATCCTGTACACATGTTTACCATGTGCTCTTTAGCAGACACACATGTGTTACCACAGGTATCTGTATTTCCCAGCTCTGTAGAGCGAATGCAAAGAGGTGCTCCATCACATTTGGGACACAGTGACGACAAGAAACAGAGATACATGCTCTTCAAAGGCTTGATACAAATCCATGGTGGCTTCAATACTGCTCAAGTAAAACCAAAGTTCATCCCACCATAAAACATATTCATACACATTTATGACATCAGTCTGTTGGTGTGGCCAGTGAGACGCATGCACTGGCCGAAGCCTTGAATGGGCCTCTGATGGTCTGTTAATAATAAAAGTATGATGTCAGGCCTTCCTGGCTCTGTGATAGGAGCCGAGTCCTCCGGTCCACTCATGAAAAGAGACGCTGGCCTCTTCTTCACTTCTCCTGCTTTAATGAGAACACCGTGCGGTCAGCAGAGAGACAGGGTGTGGACGTTGTTTTTGTATGTGTTGGATGTGTATTTTCTACAGGAGAGAAATACATAGTTACGGTGGAGGGGCTCAAACTAATAATACAAGCATACTATGATTATTTAATCATAAGGCCCAGCCATTAATAATCGATGCATGTTTATGAAATAAAAACAGTTTAGTAATTGTTTACAAGTGTTTTATAACATTGATAATGACGGATAAGCTTGTGATACGTAGAAGATACTTGTAATGGAAGGAATATACTAAACTAAATACACATTTACACATTTCAGTGTGCACAAAACCGCATTGTTGGTTCACTCAAGTACAAAATACGATGATATGATTTTTATTTGTTCATCTTGTCGATAAAACCAAATATAATATAGAAATACGCCACTGAAAGTAATATAATATTAATATTGTTTTCTACTATAAAAGAAAAATATTTGATAACTGAAATGTTTGTTTGTTTAACATTGCCTGATAAGCACAAGTTGAAAAGATAAAATAATATAGTATATAATCTGATATGGTGATCTTTAATTGGTTTAAATGAAATACACACTCACTTGACCTCTGAGCAATCTCATAATCAATGTCACTATTTAAGACAAAAGGTTTTACAATTCCCAAAGCACCCTAAGACGTTGATTATAACAATATAGTAATATTGCAACAGCCTGCATCAGCCTGTAAACACCCACCATATTCTTGGATGAGGATACTTTATTGTCTTGTCAAAAAGCTTGTTCAAATTAATCGTGTCATCCATAACAGAAGTGGCTGAATTATATTAAAGTGCTCACTGACTCATTCATTAGGTTTACGAGATGAAGCAGAACTACATCAGTAAATATTTGATAGAGCCATAAATATATTACCATTTTTCTGTAGGCATGTATCTTAGTTTGAAAAGCATTTGTTTATAAGAGACCGGCTCATACAGTTAAACAGGATAGTGCATACCATATGTTTTAGTCTCTTTTTATTAAATTTTTTTTAACCAAGATCAAGGGCAACACTTTGTCTGCTTGACTCTTCTTTGTCACTAGATACAAATTAGAGGAGACTCCTTTTAGGACTTAAAAAAAGTCAAAGCCGGTTTAAACTCTCAGTTTAGTTTAGTTTAGTTTATTTCGGTTATATACAAAAAGCAAGATTAACCGTTACTTATGTTGCTTCATTAATTGATGATACCTTTGTCAGTCTTTCCGGCCAATAGAAGAGCGGTGAAGCTTGAACCGCTGGCCTCAACGTACTCACGGTCCAGCACACAGGTGTTTTCACTTGCCTTGCCTGATTAGACCTCTTTCCTCTCCTGTTAATTAAGACACACTTGTGAGGGCGGTACATCAAACACTCGTCATTGTGATTAGGTCATAAAGTTAAGCTCCACCCAACTTCAACCTGAGTAGCTGTCTAATCAGCCAGAGTAATTAAAATCACCTGTGTGGGTGGAGAGATCCTTCAAGAAGAAGAAGAAGAAGAGGGAGAAGTTAGGAGAACTATTGCAACCTAACTAAGATGTGTATTCAGTGTGCCTATCTAACCACATTTTTCTGTATTTATTCAGCGTTACTCTCGATCCTATTGTGTTTTTATTGTGCTAATTGTCTCGATGGGTAAATGGGATATTTAGTGGTAAATAAAACCACCAACTAATGTCCGTGGGAGAACCTAATTAAAGAATGCAAATTAACCAAAGACTGCTGCTCGGGTTAATGTTTTGAGGAGCTTGATAAGAACAGGAGGTGGAGGACTTTATTAAGGTTATTTGCACAAAAAAATCAAGAGGCGTGAAGTAAGAACGGTGGCTTAATGGATCGATGTGTGGCGATTGGAGTGTGCAGTCTGTTTGGAGAAAGATTGTGAAATTGAGGAAGAAACACTGTGTGGGAAAAACCTTTGAGGCAAGAGGTATGGGACATCTGGCAGGAGTCTTGTCCTTTACTGTTGTATAAATGAAGAATCGACTTTAAAAGCAAAGTAGCCAAGAAATCACATTGAGAGCTGCACTTTCTCCACAGTTGTAATGCCCTGGCCTCCTCTCCAAGCCTGCAGGAAAAAGCACCTAAACACACACATGCATTAAGTAATTACCCAACCATTACTGAAGGACGTCGACAATGTCAGTTTCTTGTATCAGTCTGCGGAAACCAAGTGGTGTTTTCCCTTCGTAGCTGTTACGCAGTAACATGGAGGCATCTCATTACCCCTCCATGTTGGAGTGAGTAAGCTCAAACAAGCCAATCAACAACTCGTTGTTAAGGACTTCCTTTTGTTTCCTGCATATTCAGGGAAACAGACAAGAACTTGGAGTCAGGGTGTCTTGAAGATAACAGCATGAAACTCACACGTCTTCGTTGAACATCCCCATTGACCTGATTCAGAGTGAACTAGGTCGTGCTCGTTCGCTCTGCTCCTGCTGTTGTTGCTCTTCGAGTCGCTCCTCGCTGAACGGTGAGCGGTTCAGGCCAGGATCTCATTGCTCTCGGTCTGCCAGCTCTGTGGCAGTCGGACTCAGCCAAGCAACACAAGAGCTTAAAATGGGGAATAAGATCCAGTTTTCCACCCATCACTGTTCCTGCCACCACTGCCCGGCTCCAGATAGTCGTGACAACAGTTCACATTGCAGCACATGAAGAGCAAGCAGAGACCTGTTTGCTAAGTAAACTACACAAAGGGCTTTGCACCTTAAGTACACATCATCTTGTGTTTGCTGTCATGTTCGGGAAGCCGGTGTTCTGCCTGGTTTCATAGTTACAGTGGTATCTCTGCTCACTAAACCCAATGTGCCGCAATCAAGACTTAAATGCGGACAGTGTGTCCTTGCCACATTGCCCATCCACCACAATGCACACAAAAAACGCAACACAATTTGAAAAATGTGAACAGCATTGATAATCTTTCAGTGAGGATTAACCCTCTGATTATTCTCCCTGTGCTCTTAACGCACACTGAAGATCGATGAATCCTTTGCATGTCTGCATTTTCAAAGGCATGCATGCAGAGTGTGGGCCAGGCCAGGGCACACGCTTATTGACTGATCAATAAAGGGCTGGAGGTCATATCTGCCAGGCTACAACTAATAACAGCCGTGGGTCTTGGTAACACTGTTGTCTCTTGCTAATGTGGAATGGCGGGCAAATGATACACCACTGTTGGCTGCAAGTGGTGTTTTTATTCCTTTTTGTGTAACATGATCATTCTTCTCAGGGACCTTTCTTTAAGTTTCTCTTTTGTGAGGATTATTTTAAACATTACCCTTTTAAAAAAAGAAAATTATGATTATATATGTGGTCTTACATTGAACACTTTCACAGTCCAGTAACAGCTGGAAGTCAAGGTCAGCCAGTCAGCCAAATCTATTATTATTTTAATGCGGAATATCTATTAATACTTGGTGCTTTAAGTTCTGGCCATGTCACTCCCTCCTAGCAGTAAACAACTTCTGTAATGTAATTTAATCTAAGATGACCAGCGAAAAAGATGGATTTTCCACTAGTGAAATTAATAACTCACACACAATGACAGAACCCCGGCCCCGGACTCCTCATTATTAACGATCTCATTGAGGCAATCTGTTGTGGATGCCATGGGAGCATTTATTCTCTGGCAACACCTTTCTTGTTGCAATCTCACATCTCTAAAAAACTCTTTCTCATTGTTGTCTCCTCATCCATCTCTGTTACTTGTACACCTCTGTGCATTAATGTGCACAAAGTATGCTGTCGCAGTGTTGCATAACTTTGGTTCAATGATAAATCAGATTGATCTTAATTTATTCCAGCAACTGTGAGTCACTTATAAAATAATTGTGGCTGAGGCTCACACAGGCAGCAGTTTGAAATGGGTTCTCATGGTGTTGATAGCACCTGGTCAATTACAGACAGTTTGGTTGAAATGGTTTTGCAGAAATACACATTATGTTTCACATTCGCTAAATGTCAACCCTAAAATAATGTTCCACATGTCTCTTCACAGGTTTTCCCTAGTGCATGCTGGGAAAGACTTCAGAAACCCTAAGCATTTAAAGACAGCTAATGAATTAATTATTTACGAATTAATTAGTAAGACTGCGTTCTGAACAATATTTTCTTATTCTTGTTCTCCGTGTAATTTGCTGTTTACTTTGGGACTCCGTTTGAATTCAGTTCCCGCAGAACATATCTGAACCTGTTGCCTCTTTCTCTGTGTGTGTATCAGGCACAACCGCCAAGCATGTGGTGTTCCTGGCGGGAAACACGGCAAAGCATGGCCTCCGTTGCAAAGCCTGCAAGATGAGCCTACATCACAAATGTGAGAATGGAGTGGGACAGCAGCGCTGCATGGGCAAACTGGTAAGACGCCTGACACCAAATAATAAAGACGTGAAGACATTCAGTACTTTTCTCTCTTCGCTGTCAGCTGTTTGGGAGCTTATACTTACTATGTCAGTAGGATAGAAACCACAACAGACATATTAGAATTGGCTGTGGGATCGTTTGCCACTAGAATGTGCTTATTCAGAAATCACACTTTAAGTGCGAGTGTGCTGGTACATCTGTCACCACCATCCATCCTCGTCATCGTCCTCATAATCATTATATCATCACTCTGTCTGTCTGAGTGTTAGATAATAGCAATGCAACGCACTATTTACAGTTATGTTGACCTTCTCGCCGCTGCTCTGCCATGCTGCTGTCAGCATAAACCATTGAAACAGAATCAATACAATCACCCCAAAGCCACTTCATAACCTCCACTGAAGATGTCCCATGTGACAGTGGTATGATGTGTTTGGCATTTCACAGTTTCAGCCTGAATGTCTGTTTTTTTTATATGCAATTCAAGCATGGGATGTTTGTGCAATAAAGGGGTGTAAAATACGATTTGGAACAATTATCAAATCATTATAATTATTCAATTTCAGCTTTTATCACAAAAATGGCAAAGTTGGCAGTACCTGTTCGTTTTACAGTTTTGTTCAATCGCTAACAAGCGCTTATCCATACTTGAGATACTTTTTCTAAACTCTTAACACAGACTCACACCTACAAAGCACGATTGGCCAAATGGATTATTTTCTTGTCAAAAGCACATTTTGTTAACTATATACTAACTCTTCATTTCAAAATAGATCACATCTTTTTCTGCAGACACTAACTTTACCAAAACACTGGAAATATGACTCAAAATGAAATTATTCTGTCAAACAATAACTCTTCTTTTCACTTCACGAGCTCCTTCCAGTCAATCAAAGTCCACCAGGTTTCAAAACACTGGCTGTTGCTGACATTACAAAGACTACATAGACTTTTATGTTTCAATTTTACAGGTATTTGCATGCAAAACATGTAATCCACTGTTTTTACACTACATGTCTTGGTTGGGAACTGTATGTCCACATGTAATGTTCACATTCAAAAGCATTCCAGTAAAAAACGAATCAGTTCTTTTTCTCCTTTACTGTTTACTACAGGAGGTACAGTATGAATACTGTTTATAGTCTGATGGAACGGAAATAGTTTTACAGTATTGCTTACAGTGAACAAAATATCCAAGAAACACAAAAGAGCCTTCTGAACAAAAACCCAGATAAAAGGGGGGAACTATTGTTCCTTTAAAAAAGTTACAGTAAATCCAAATTATTTATTTATTAATTTTTTTATTGTTTACAAATAAACTATGTTTTGGGGCAGTAGATGATTGAACAACATTCGGTGAGTCATGTAGGCGGTGTCTATGTGATCAACATCTCAACCTGTCATAATCAAAATATAAATTAAATTATAAATATATTCTAATCCAAAACTTGCTAAAACATATTTCTCCAAAACATTCCAAACTCTGACCTACCATCAGGAGACGTGGAATCAATTGTTTGTTTATTATCAGCTGAGATATATTGTTTTAGAACTGATATCATTGCAGAAGAGGTTTTTAGACTGTATCTAAGGTTGGAATATTGTGTTTGCCATTGTGGGATGTTGTGTGTTAACGTTCGTAAATAATAAAAAAACAATCCATAGTTTTGTTGGGAGCTATAGCTTGTCTGTTAAGAAAATGTAAGCATTGTGAAAATGTGTTCACTGACTGCATATTGTGTGAAAACGACATGAAATGTGTGAATGGTACGGCCACAAAACACCGATGTAGTGCTAATTGTGTTTAGAGTTTTGAAAATGTGACCCCTGTTTGGACAAACGCTTGGTAGCGCCTGAACAAAACTGTAAGAATCACGTGTACTTGACAGTTGAGTATATACTTGAACCCGTTATGCTTATAAAAGCTTTACAAAAAAACTGATTGAAAAGCTGTTGTTAAAACTTAAAATATTTTTTTTTGAGGTGGGGAACTATTCGCTAGTCAATGAGTCAGCTTTTCCGCGGTATTACTTCATGACCATGTCCTTTCATAACCTCCTCACTTAAAAACCTTTGACTGGGAGATCAAGCCTTGTTGTCATTCATTGTATATCATCTTCCCTCCCAGCAACCAACTTTCTTGGCACCTCTCCTTATTTTTGGGTGATGATAATTGAAATGGTTGGCTATAATCATCTTCGTCCCCCATCATATGTGAACCTCAAGTAAAATGTTACCCTTTGGTTTTGGAGCTGTTCTGTTGGGAAGGGCTGAGCATTTTTACTGGGGAGGATTCAGTTACACCAGCGATAGGCAGCTGCACGAAATTGTTTTAACTTTTATAACAGTCCAGCAAACTGGCAGTGAGGACTGAACTGGGACTCTTTAGTCATTCACACACATCCCACACTGAGGAGCACGACATTGTAGCAGTCAGGGAAATTTATGTGTGATTTCCTACCTTTTCTTGCCTTGTTGCCCACAGTATTTGGCTACACCACTATTGAGAAAATATGTCTGAAATTGTAGAGGAAATTTGAAATAAGCTGAGTGTGTGATAATCAGCAGAGAATAACATTTAAGATGTCCAATGGAATTATATGGGAGTAATACTAACTGTACAGGCGGCGCTGAGACGTTTCTCCACTAGATGCCTGAGGGATGATCGAGGCTTGAAGATACGATCGTCTTTTAGGAGTGGAAAATGAGGTTGAGGGGTCAATAGATAAAAAAGGAAGTTCCCCCAGTGGAGTACAGCTCTAAATTCAACTTACTCTAAACTTGTACACTTCAGCAGCCATGCTTGTTTCTCTTGGCTTGAGAACTCTTGAGCAGAGAAATAAAGTTACATCATGCTCTGAATCTTTATTAACCACGAAACCAGGGTTTTACCACTTTCTTTACGAGTCGTCTTCACTTACTGAAACAGTGACAGTGAATTCATAAGACATAGTTTAGAGATGTTGATATTAACAGTTTGGTCACATAACTTTCCTTCACATTTAGCTTTGGCAACAATCAGACAATGATACTAATATATTATGATTTTCAATAACTCTGTGGATGAATAGTTTGTTTTTTTAGTGACATTTTGAAACTTAGCCAGGATGTAGACCTCTAAGCTAACAAGCTGACCACTCACTAAAATGAGTTGCTTTAGCTTCTTCTGACTCACAGTTTCTGTCACGACAACTCCAGTAACAGTTTTTCCAGTTTGTAGCCACAGGATCATCCAGAATGATTTCTTTCCCAGGTGCCCAAACGTAAAAGACACAATAGTTACTTAATTTATATTGGCTGAATCTTAAAAGATCCAAAATCATGAAGAAGGCAGCTCTCAAATTCAATTATTTGTTCATGTACTGCAGATTCAGGCAGACATTTTTCCATAAGGTTTAAAACTGAGAGTTTTTGTTTCTGTACAACTTTGGTATGTTTGTGCATTATTCTGCACTGCCTGAAACATCTGTGCATGAATACATAATTTTAGTGGAGTGACTTTTGATGAACAGAAACAAGCATATTGGGAATTAAAGACGCATAAGAATCCCCAGATTCCCCCCAAACTCACAATCACTGCCGTCACAATATCAGTGTATTAAACAAAGTCCCTGACAGCAACAGTGATGTTTGTAGCCAAATTAACCCGATTTATTTATGAGTTTGACCCTAGAAATCTGACATCTCAGTTCTCCAGATGGGCCAGAAGATCTCAGGGTGGGATATTTTAGCCTTCTCTAAAAGTGTATAATGAAGAATGAATCCTGATCACTTGAATACATTAAGTGTAAGCAAACAGATACAAAGCAGTCTTAAGAGATGTGGGTCTCCAAAGCTGATCCTTACATCAAGTAAAGAATTGAAATGGACAAATATTAATCCAGGACAATCTCAAGAAGAAGAAGAAATGCTCAAAAAGCTGAAAAGATATATACATTAATCATAACCCAGTGATTGAGGAGAATTTCGATTTCCTGTCTATCTTCTTTACTGAAGAAGGATTAAAAAGAGATGGGGAAGTATTGATTGGAGGCAGGTTGGTAATGGATATATAAATTATACATGTTTTAGGGCCTTTGGAGATGGAGGGATAACATGATGAGTAAAAATAATTAAGACATTGACTTTAATAAAAAACTCTTCCTATCTGGTACGTGAAACACATCCATGTTCAACTCTGTATGGAACGAATCAGATATTATTTACGATGGAAATGCACGATTTAGACCTGTCGTGCCTAATATCTTGTCATTCGAATAATAGTTTGATGCCTGTTCAACATTAACAACAGTGATGTCCGACAACCACAATGGCAGAACTTGATCTCTGCCTCTCTGCGTACTGATTTGTCTTTAAAGTCGGTCGCTGAGCTTTTCTTTCTTCCCTCTCTGTTTTTCAGCCCAAAGGCTTCCGACGGTACTACAGCTCTCCATTACTGATCCAGGAACAGTATGGCTGCATCAAAGAAGTCATGCCCATCGGTGAGCACCTTAAATCTCCATCATTATTTAAACTCTGTGTGGGATGACATCCACTAAAGCAACATCTTTCCTTCATTTTTCCAGAGCCCCTTATCCACTTGAGATGTTTGTATAGCATTGTAGAGCAGCACATGGAGGGCTTAAAAGTGTAACATTAGTTTGCCATCATGTCTTCATTCTTTTCTACAGCCTGTGGCAACAAGGTGGACCCTGTGTACGAGGCCTTGAGGTTTGGGACGTCGCTCGCACAAAAGGCCAAGAGGGCCAGCGGCTCTGAGTCGCCACACAGAAACTCGGTAAGAAAAGGATCATTTATCGGGTTTATCAACCCAAAATACCGATCGCGGAAATGTTCTGTTTCATTCATCCCATTCTCTAAGTTTTCTTTTCATCAAGCTATAGTGCCCATATTGATTGTCACAATCCACTTGATATATTCTACTTGTTATAATTCGTCCCCCTGCGACAGACATACTGTAGCAGATGGTCTAAATAGATACTGCTGCTGCAGGGCTGTAAACACTACCAATAAAGGCAGTCGGGCACAGTCGGTGATGAAGGGAGACGTTGGTGCGAACGCTCATGTTACAGCTCTGCAGATGGAGCAGACCGATTGTAGCGTACAAGCTACACTCTCCAGCCTCCTTTCCGTCCCTATGGACTACGCCGCTAAATCTGTGTTTCACAGCGCACCACTTTTAATGTAATCTAAACTGTGTATGCAGTCTGGCTGCGCGGCTCTGTATGATGACAAGGGAAAGCTGTTGTGTTTAGGCCATGCTGACCTGTGCAGCTGTTAGTGAACGGACGTCTCCTTTGTGGAGGCTCGTAGAGACAACGCGATCTCATCGGGGGTTATGATAATCGTTTCCAAATGCAGACTTAAAACCAGCATGTTTGCTACACTACAGTTTTCTCTAAAACAGCTGTTTGTATTGTGAAGGTGAGGGATTCTTTCGCTATTTTTAGTTGAATTACAGGAGTGAATTTCTCTCTATCTTTCATTACTGTATATTTCTCTATCCATCTAATTTGTGTAATCTCTTCTATCTGCTTTCAAATCCTCTTTGAATGGTCTCTGCAGACCAGTGACTTGGATCAGGTTCTAGAGGAAGTGGTGGCTCACAGCAGCAGGCAGGAGCTGACGAGAAAACACAGCGATGATGGTGAGTATGTTTTGCGGTACACTGTGTGCGTCTGGATTACAGCCATGCCGTGACACATCGAGAAAACACACACCGGCATTGCTCATGGGTCTGAGAAAGTTGCAACATTACATTTTTCTCATCTGAACCATCAAAAATGCGTAACTGTTCCCCACAGAACTGAAGTTGCTTGCTCACTCTGACCTTGCTCGAGAATATATTTTAGAAAAAGGCCGAAGAAACATTTGGACCTCTCTTTTGTTATCTGCATTGTGTGCAGCTGTTGACATCGTGTTGGCTCTGTAGTGAAGGGCAAGGCACTGACCCTTTGCAATCTGGTGCATTCACTCTGAGCGGTGAAGACAGAACTACAGGAGAAAGGTGCTCCACGGTACTCCCTTGCACTGGGAAATGCTATTTGGAGCGTGGATACAATGCTGCAGAGCAATTTTCTTCAGAGAATAGCTCCTGAGTTAACAAAAGAAGGAACGTATACGTGTTCTTAGCCTGGGCCATTTGTCGCTGTCGGCCACGTCGCTGCTCTAGTTTCCTCAAAGTGGTTTGATTAATGGAAAAAAATACGACACTATCTTCAAATAGATGGGATAAGACAGGATGAAGAAAGACATTATTGATCCCCTTAAGGGACCATGTTACAGCAGCACTAAAGGGAAATAAAATACAATGTAAACATATTCAACTGATAAGTAGAAAACAATACAAGAATGCAAATACAAGATGAGCAATTATGAGCAATTAAAGACAGACTTGCGAGGAAGTGACAAGTTAGATTGACAAGTTACACGATAAAGTGACACGCTATGATTAATATCTGCAAGTCTAGTACGTTAACAGTGTAGCAGAATAATATGTTCTGTGATTATGTAATGATACTTTGTGTTTTCTGTATTAATATAGCAAATACTACGTACTCTATGATGTGGTTAAAGACTATATGATATTAACATGGTATAGTATTACATAGAGTACAGTAGGAATTAAAAGATACAGTTCATGGTGTAATGTAATTATAGTAATACTAATAGCCATATTAATACATTATTTTATAATATAGATGAGTATACTGCACAAGTATAAATAATACAATATACTGCAGCAGTATAACAGAATTCGTGACTCGTGGTTTAGTGCCACCAGGTTCGTCCTTCCAGCTGCAGACAAGCTACCTCACCAGTTAATTGCTATGACATTTGCCTTTTTGATTTGTTGTAATTATTCATGGGAGAGATTATAATTTGTGCCACCTTTCTGGCACAGTTCTTAAAGTAGGATATAATCAGTATGTTTTTCTATGTGTCAAACATATAATCTAACACAAATATGCAGCTTCTAGAGGCTGCAAACAGGGCTTTTAACCAAATATATTGTTTATTTATTTAATATATATATATTATATATATATTATATATATAATATATACATATATATATATATATATATATATTGTTTATTATTTATTATATAATGGTTGTTTATTTTTTATATAATTATTATTATATAATGGTTGTTTATTTTTTTATATAATTTTTTTTTACCTTTCAGTTTTCACAGTTATTGAGAACGGCACAGATCATTACCTCCAGCCAGAGAGACAACCTGACAAAATGCTGGTAAGAAATTAATTTGTCTAATTACATATCTATAAAGCTGTCACATTTTGAGGGGGATATTTTTCATCAACAAAAAACTATTTGGGCTATCTTTTTTTTATAAAAAAGTGTTTCACATTACATGTCATTTAGCTGACGCTTTTATCCAAAGCGACTTACAATCCTGTTACATTCGTACACTGTAGACGCAGCTACAGGGAGCAATTCAGGGTTAAGTGTCTTGCTCAAGGACACATCGGCGGGGGGCGGGGATCGAACCTCCAACCCCGTGATTGAAAGACGGGCCTGCTACCCACTGACCCATTGTCGTTTTAGCTTAAAAATATCCTGGAGAAATAAGAACATTTTTACTGAAAGTACTGAATCCTATTTTAGAGGAATGTCAAACTTAAACTGTCCTGTCAGCAACTCTGGGCGTGTACTCTTCTCCTCATTTGTCACACTGAATGTGATTCTGCAGCTCAGAGTCCAGCAGTCACGTTTATTATTTGTGCAGTCTGAGAACAGACTATGTCCACTGACCAGGGCCTGAACTCTTTGTGGTCTCTCTGAGAATTGATACCCGGCCAGTTCGTTCTATGTTCTGTGTTCTGTGCACGCTGCACTTTGCCCCTCGCCTCCATCGTCACTGCTGAATTTCCCAGGACTCTAAGGGAAAACTTCTTTTCCTGCTGTAACAAATCATACATGATTTGACAGGACCACTGGCCTGCTCTGATAGAGAGAAGCTATGACCTTACGTAATGTTTGGATCTGCAGCTTCGGATGGTGCACACTTCATGCCTGTGAGAGAGAAAAGGTGATAAACCTCTGTGAATATCTTGGCACCCCCTGCAGAGTAACGCTGAATATTTAATGTGAAGATTTCCAAAATACTCTTTTCCTTTCTATCTTCCATGATGGGGTTTGTAGTACCAGTGCTATCGGCTCACATTTTCTATGTGCAGCCATTTATTCTGTTTACTTTTATAGTTTAACATGTTTATCTCCATTGTCAACAATGGAAAAAGACCACAGACACCAGGACAAACACAAAAAATTATAAATAACCATACACGGGAAAAAACCCACACACAGGCATACACCTATCTTCTGCAATACCATCTAAGAGTTCGGCCGACCTTTTTGGGGAAGAGACGTGAAGTGCATTGTGCTGCGTTATCAGGCTGGACCGAGCACAGCTGGCAACAGGCAGTTTGTCTGTCAGCCGACAGGTCCATTAGCTCCGGCTGGCGGACGGACAGATGGAGGCTCTGCAGGCTAACGAGCAGAGAAAAACACTCGAAAACAGCTTTGCCAAAGAAGGAGCCTCCGATTTGAGATGAGAGGCTCACACGCACAAATGGAACACATGCAGTCACACACAGCATCCCCATCTGTTCACTCTTTCAGGTTCAGAGTTAATCAACCTGAGATCAGTTCACAGTAAAATAGTATGGATCGTGATGGAATTTAGTTTTTTGGGTGGGATTCTCTGGGAAGTTTGATTTTGTCATTGGTGGCTTTTTGTTTTTGTTTTGTTTTATTTATTTTATTTGAAGCAGCTTCCACTAAGACAGACAAACTGCTCTTGCTTTTGTTATTGCAGAAAATGTGAAATGTATAACAACCGTTTCTTTTATATTGGTAACTAAAATAAGCTCTTGAAGCTGCACAAATCAATATTTGTATAACACAGTGGATCAAATGACTATGTGTAGCGATAATGGAGCATTTAGCTGTGACAATGCAAGATATTCTTCTCAGGAGTTGGTGGAGCAAAACAAGGTTAGAGTAAGAGTGAATATTGGATTTGCAATTGCCAGTTAGCAAGAAATAAGACTTCATAAAGCCCTCCTTGCTCTGTGTTTGCTAGATGTGTAAATAGAACTTGGCTGACACATTCATCATAAAAAAGGTGTATACGGTGATAACATGTTGAGGTTATTTTCACGGGTTACTACAGATTTAAACAAATTGACACTGCTCTTCCAATTCCTTCTTTCTTGTTTTTCTTTCGCCACACTGCCCTTCAAATACTGCCTTCTTTTCAGCTAGATCAGTTACAAAGGACGCAGTGATCCCGACCTCTCGCTCAGCCTCTCGAGGCGCTGAGCAGCTCTTAGTTGGCGGTAATGGAGAGCCACCGCTTGATGTGGTTGTTTTCACCCAGAGGCCACCAAAGCAGATTGCCTTACGGCTGCTTTCAACTGAACTCTTTCATCAGGCACGTCGCCGCACGGATGATGCCCGGAGAGCCACAGAAGACCAGCAACGTGTCTCTTCATGAACTGTACAGCACCACAAAGAGACAGCCATTAGTGTGTCTTAAAGGGGACATATTATGAAAATTCCACTTTGTTTGTGCTTCTATACGTTAATTTGGGTATCTGGCATGTCTCCCAACACACAAACGCTGGAACAAAACAACTCAGGCGGCTTGTTGTAGTTACTGTATGTCAGAAACGATATGCTTGAGTGCGTCGATTGGGATCACCACCAGCGTCTAGGTAGATGTTGGCATTGGAACCCCCCACCACCACCACTCGACCCCCCAGTTAAAGACTGTTCGGTGACCTGGCGCCATAAGTTAGGGTGACCAGACGTCCTCTTTTTCCCCAACATGTCCTGTTTTTGAGACCTAAAAAATGCATCCGGCAGGGATTCCAAAAATGTCCGGGATTTTGCTTCGTCGGATATTTGTGTTTCTCTGGGTTTTCACAAACTAGTATTTACCCCTTACACGTTTTGGAAATGGTATTTACGTTCCACCTTCTTGCGCGAGCTCTGGTGGTATAGAGAACAGTCATTGGTCAACCGATCTCAGGGTTGCCAGATACACAATAATTATCCTCCAAATAATACAACCATTTTGAGGCTTTGGTATCATATTTCGACATTTCCAATCTGGCAACACGGAGCACCTCGCCCACTCAGAACAGGTCAATCTGTGGGGAGGTGTTTCTGACAGGGTACAAAGGGTGCTGTTTGAAATATGTCGGATATTATAATATAATAATTGAATATGTTACAAACATTACATTAAGACCCCAAGGAACCAGATCAACTTGTGGAAACCAACTTTATCAATTGGAGGGCTCATTTAATTGAAAATGGAGGCAGGATTCAGACTCACGGTATCAGTGATGAAATAAAACGGTGCCCACCAGCTTTGTGAGCAGGTGTGAGGAGCCCCAGAATGGAGGCTCGGCTCCCTGCTAATTGTTCTAACACCTCTCTGACAACTTCTTCTCCACCCACACCCCTGTCCTATTTTAACTTCCTGTGCGTTGAAAACGCCGCTCCTGGTTCTCCCACTCATGTTGACGTTGGATTAAGAGGAACAGATTGCAGAACAACTTAAGCTGCTACCCAGACTCGCAGTGTTCTGTAAACAAGGGCTTCTCCTGCCTGTGTGGATGCCAAAAGTCTATTTTGAGATACAACTACGAGAGAATTGACAATAGAGAATATGATGTTGTTTTCTTAACGTGTGACTACAAGCGTTGTTTGAATTGTCAGCCATGATTTCCTTTTCCCAAGAGACTCAAAACTGTTTTCTTGCTTGTGTCTCTCCAAGTTGGAGCAGAACCAACTACAGAAGGATGTCCTTAAACTCAACACCTACGTGGCCTTGTTCAGCTTCTCTCCCCAAGACAGCCATGACCTGGACATGAGGTGGGTTTCCACACGTCTTCTCCTAATGAACACCTTCATCATAATAGACTGATGGCTTGTATAGGCATGGCCTGCCATGCACACACAGCATTAATGACATTGAATTGTGAACATTTTGGCATTAGTTGCATGCCAATTCGATATAAATTGGTAAAACTAAAGGGAGACTATTGGTCAGTGGGTAGCAGGCCAGTCTTTTAGTCACGGGGTTGGAGGTTCGATCCCCGCCCTAGTCGATGTGTCCTTGAGCAAGACACTTAACCCTGAATTGCTCCCTGTAGCTGGGTCTACGGTGTACGAATGTAACAGGATTCTAAGTCGCTTTGGATGAAAGCGTTAGCTAAAATGTAATGTAAAAAGATGATTTTGACCTTTGACCTGATCGATCCCAAAATCTAATCCCGACACAATCATCCCACCAAATTTCATGCGATCCGGTTTAATACGTTTTGAGTTATACGTGTAACACACATACAAATAAATGAATAAATACACGGCGATCAAAACATTACCTTCCGCATTTTCAATGCAACGGTAATAATGAACTTCATGCATGTGGCACCTGCTGTTTGCAATTTCTTTATAAACTCTGCAGCAACACGTGAGTTTGCAAAGATAAACAAACAGAGAAACTGGGAAATGCAATCACAGTGTACATTATGCTCATATAGAGCCATTCAATGAAAGAGCGAGGCACACAATCACAAACACAGAGTACCCATGTACACGTGGTATTGCTTTTATGTTGTTAAATAAGATGACATGCTGGTGAGGAGATGTCTACTCCTAGTCAATATTCATCTGCTTTGTAATGCCAGGAATTATATTCTCTGTTAATTACTGTGTCTGTGTTTTATCTTATGTCACCCGTGTATTAAGTGAAAAAATAAAAAAATAGATTCATAACATGCACTAATTAGCTTCTTCTCTGTAGGTAATGCTCCTCAAAGATTAATTTCTCTGGAGTGGCCTCATTAATAGTACCTGTGTGTGCGTCATAATGGTCTATTAATATCAGTCAATCTAATGTATTCTTAGATTTATCTTGAGAGTCTTTGGAAATAACTTTATTTCTATCTCCCACGAGGCGCACACAGTGTACCAGTGGTAAGTGGGGAGATATTATTTTTGAATGCGGGAAAAAACATATCTTAAATGATGAGATGCTTGATTTGTGCTGGTAAATACCCGTTTAACTAAAAATATGGAGTAAGAAAATACTTCATGAAAATTAAAAAAACATTCCTCGTCAGCCGTTGTGATACCGAATTGGAGACATCGGGAAATTCCTACAGCAATAATGCCTCCCACAGAAACGTCAACAGAGCGCTGGCATAAAGAGCTGCTGCAACACTAGCACAACAAAGTCAGTAGGTTCACAGAAACTATGCACAGTTTGCTCAAGAGAAAACAAACAATTGCATGCAGTCGATGAGAACGACACCGGCTAATAAGCCAATTAAAAGTAAATCTGGTGTAACTAAGCATGGCGGTGGAGGTAATATTATACACACTTAGTCTGTAGAATGGACTTGAGTCTATGTTAGTATCCCCAATATAATGTGAAGATAGCATCCCACTCGTTAACCGTGCTTGAGAGGACATCGTCTGTAACGTGCTTTGAAATGAGCCCTCAGAAAGAGAGTATTCATCACGAGCAGTTCTCCAGCCCAAGTATCCATTTCGCACACACACACCCTCACACACACACACACACACAGAGGATATGTGTGCGCGCGTGTGTGTGGATATGTCGAGAACAACTTCCATCGTGAGGCATCATTTATTATTCATTGACTTCTCCTCTTTTCCACTCTTATCTGTTAACTTCCCCAAGCTTTATTTCTCATGTATTCTCTTGTGAAAGGCTTCCATCAATGTTTTTTTCTGCAGACAGTCAGTAATACATACAATGCTCAGACATTAAAATACAGATGATGGGAGAAATATAATCTTTAATCAAAAGTGAGAAGATCAGGTGTGTGATTGGTTTGGGTTGCAGCCACTTGCTCTGATTACATTCAACTCTGTGGTGATTGTAATGATGATGAGTTCTGCACTTTTAGAATACAGGAAACCCACTTTTCCTTTTTTTAATTTAGGAGACAATGATTTCACCAACCACTTCTCTCTCTTTCATGGATTTTGTTTTCCTGATTTGATGTTGCAGTACTTCTAAGAGATGTTCATACGGTGCATTTCCTGTTATTCTTTGAAACAACATGTGTCTGCTTTGTTTACACCAAAGAAGTTTTTACAATGTCAGGTGTAGTGCTGTTTCTCACTTAAAATAAACAGAGTTTTCTGAGTCATGGCGGTCATATAAAGCAAAGGACACTGTTGGAACTAAACCACAAAAGGAAGAAACAAGGGGAATTGCGTAAACCAACATTTGGCTTAACTTTGTGTCCCTTTGGATCTTTATTGGTCAGATTAGCCGACGGCTTTGAACAGCTGCTAATAATTAGGGTACATGGGGTAAAATGATTCATTCATTTCCTGGACAAAGAAGAATTAGTCACAGCAAACAGGATTAAGTTGCATTCAATCAGAAAAAAGCACAAACAGCTTCTCTAATGCTCGAGTTTAAGGCATACGTGCGTAAGAGGGCATCTTAAAGAGAGCTGGAGGAGAGGCGGAGCTCTTCCGTGTCGCTTAGTTCACCCTTTGCCAAACCCAGTACCCCCTTGTTTGACGTGGCTAAAAACTTTGGTCCACAATTTCACATATATATTTCACATGTATATATATTAATATAAATATACATATATATATATATATATATATATATATATATATATATATATATAATAAATATATATTTTAGTTTTTAGCCAATTCAATTGATTCAGTTTCTCTGAATTGACTGTAGCAGCAATGAATTTAATGTGAGTTGAATACAAATATTTTAATCTTCTTATATATATCAATATATAAATATATATATATATATATATATATATATATATATATATATATATATATATATATAAATATATATATATATATATATATATATATATATATATATTTATATATATGTATTTATATATATATATATATATATTTATATATAATGACAAATTAAACCTGTTTGCACATTTACTTTATTAAACCAAATTAAACCTGTTTGCACATTTACTTTACCTGAAGGCCATGACATAAATGTTGTCGCTTAAAGACTGAGGCTTATAGGTACGAGGGAAAAAAGCCAATATTCTCAGAATTTGATAACCCGCACATTGACCATTTATTGTAGTATAATCAGTAATTTGCTATAATTAAAATGTCTTTGTAGACATGTAGTACCAAAGCACGGGGCTAAGGTGGGCTATGGGGCCCGGCTGTGTGGAGGGACTCTATGTTAAGTTGCTTTATCATGACAATGCAGATGAGAAGATAACATGTTTTTGAATAATTTGTACTTTATTTTGCTCGCTACTGCAGAGCTGGAGACAGAATCGTGTTGGCTGATGACTCCAATGACGACTGGTGGAAGGTAGGTACGAAACCGACATATTACCCCACATAAGAAAAAAATGGATTGATGAATTATAGGAAGTCGAGCTGTAAATTATAGGCGCGAGGCAACAGGCCGCCTCGAGACACAACTGCATGACAGATAAATTAGGGAGACAAAAGGGCCAAACCGTGACTGCACAGAGGCAGCCGGCTGCCACCAGACCATGTAAAAACGCATCTAGTGTTTTAACTCTGTTGCTGTTCTCTACAGGCTGTAGATAAACAAAGACAAACATGCATACACACAACTATGTATAAGTACTGAACATGAAGACATGTACAGTATATTTTCTTTATGTCTATGATCTAGCTATATATATTAGATAGTATGATCCACAATATAAATGTGTACATTTCCTTTAACCAACCCCCAGTTTCTCATCCTCTTGTGGAGTGTGCAACCCAACCACGGGGTCAGCTGTTTTCATATTTCCTGATTTTCTTTTCCAGGGGGTAATTGAGGACAGGATGGGTTTCTTCCCAGCAGCCTTTGCTCATCAGCTGCGGGTTGAGGACCAAGTGTTCAGGTGTAACAGGACGTTCATTGGCTGTAAAGAACAAGGCCAGATCACCCTGAAGGAGGGACAGGTATGAACGCTTCCCTGAAGATAGTTTATTTTTATTCTAAATCATTCCTGACTGCTTATAAACAACAATTGGGGAATTGTTCTGGAAAATCTCAAATTCAAATTACAGACAACATGTGTGGAATGTATTGTAAATAAATAAGTCCAATGTCCACTGAGTCCACAAATTTAAAAAAAAAAGTTAAATAACCCTTATTGGCTTTTTTACGGAATTATTACAAGAATCTCTGCAACCTTCTTGTGAATAAATGCCTTTCAAGAAACCTGACAGAAAAAAAACTTGAAGCTGATAACAAGGACTTAGTTAAAACCAAACTTTTGCAAGCTTCATCACATGAGCATCCTCTTCATCATGGGTTGGAGAAACCGCTCTTTAGCAATCTTACTAACCTGCCTCTCCCACGTCGCCTCATACCTCCTACACCTCTACCCTGGCATGTGCTTATTCACTGGAAAGCTCAACTGGAGTTGGCTGACAGAGGATCCTTCCAAAGAATGACCATTAGATTAGCATTTCTGGTGTGTCGGCTGTACTTAGATCAGGCTCTTTTTTCCACAACGCTTTCCAGGGCATGTTGGAAATCATAGGAGACTTGAAGCAAGTAACCCCAGTGGAGATGAAACCACCAAAAACAAAATGCGCCTGTGACCCGCTGGCTTTCTTTTCCTGTCACACAAACCCCGGGGAAGATACTGAGAGTACTCAGAGCAAGCATGGAAATACAACGTGTATTTGTCCATAATGAGGGTCAACCACTGAGTTGGAATGAAAGGAAAGTGAGGTCACCTAATTGCTCATTAAAAAGAACAGACGGTATTCTTCATGTATCATCTTTAAAAAAATATATAAAAAGTTATATTTGCACAAGATGACATGTAAATATGTAAGTAGTATGTCGTAGTATAACCATAAAATCAACATTTAAAATAGGTGACTAAAAGTAACTGTATGTCGACAGGCTGTCAATATACTTTCGGCCACATGGTGTATTTCTAATGAAAAACTAATGCCCCAGTAGATGTGTACTAGTATGTGTGCTATGACAATACAACATTTATTTCTATACTGCATCTAATCACATTTTTGCAATCAATGGCTACAACGAGAGGGGGTTGAATAATTAATGTTGTTTTAAAAAACTTCAAAGTATGAAATATATTGTACAATCCATTATTGTAATTCTTAAGCATGACTCCTACGAGTCGGAACCACTTGTAAATTGTATTTGGAGGCCCGTGCTCTCCTTCAATCAATGACTCACATATATTAAAATGTTCACTCAGATGTGTTGAACTATTTTTGAATGTACTTCTCAACTTTACATTCTGCTCTTTGCTGTTTTAACATTACAGTGTGTTATATTTTCTCCCTCAGATCTGTGTGAGCAGTGAGGGCGAGCACAGCGGCTTCATCAGAGTGGCGAGTGGAAAGAAGAGAGGCTTCGTGCCCTGCGACGTTCTGGAAATCATCTGAGACAAAGAGACAAATTAAGAGAGAGAGAGAGAGAGAGAGAGAGAGAGAGAGAGAGAGAGAGAGGATGGAACTGAACTTGCAAAATAGCAACAAGAAACCAGTCGGGTTGTTTTTCTCATCAGGAATTTGGAGTTGGAATTAAATATGATGATGGTTTTGTGAATGAGAACTCCACTTGGTCAGAGTGTCGGTACCTTCTTTCCTCGCTCGCAGCACAGACACAGACCGTTTGTTGTAAGCAGAGAGACATGAGATTTCACTGGATTTGATTTCATTCATAGAGCCAATGTCTGTTTCTTTCTCCCTTAGTTTTCCTCCTTATTTTTAAAGGGGGACTGCCTGTCTGGTTGTTTAAGCCAAAGTGAAGGAAACAAGTACTTACTACAATGATTATTTTTCATGATTTCACTGCATACAATGGCATTCCTCTTAAAAATAGTTTAGTTTCTCATGCTTTTACATTATGTTCCAAGAGAAAGCTGATCAGAGATCAGAGTATTGTGGATGACAAACTCCTTTGATGTCAGAAGATGAAGAAAACATTCGATCAGAATAAATAACACATACAAAAACAATAGGAAGCCTCAAATATAATATTATATTATAATTTATGAAACGCAGTCCTCAGACAGAAATTAAATTTCTTTTGGTTTCAGGTGTAAAACAGCACATCCGATGTGAGAGTATTTTCAGAGGAGTTTGACACATTTAATGACTCAAAGTCACCAATTCTAATTATTTTCAGCCTAACATTTCACATTTTTATATATTCCATTGAAAGCAAACAGGAATTTAATTTAATGACGATGGTAATATACATACGTAGCATCTTTAGAATCAGAAACAAAGATACAAATTCAAATCTGCGTGTCAGTGGACACAAAACTGTAAATCTTGCATTATGTCCAATCTATTACATTGTATTAGATTTAATTTAATTGTCTTTCTTTGAAGTTGTTTTTGTCAAAGAGTTTACAGCTTCTTTGCTATAAAAGGGACGAGAAGGAAGGAGCTCTCTGTGACCACTAGGTGGCGCCTGTAAAAACGTGACGCGTTTCTAGTTTGTGTGTTGCCTTTAATGTTATCGCTCTCGTGCCGTTTTCCTCTTCTTCGGCACTGTCGGTTCTAAACATCTCTCCCTGTACAGACTACAGCTAAGTGCGTGGATGGAGAGGTGTTGCGTCATAGTAGATATAGTATATCTCTTGAAGGTTGTTCTGCACTGAAACTTGTTTTTATTGAATGTCCAAGAACTCCCCATTGTACATAGTGTACATACAAGATTAAAATGTCTTCTTTATCACAACAACCATGAGTGTATTATGGTGTTTTGTGTCTCATTTTTGTTCTTGTTCTTTCTGCAACACAGAGTTTATTCCAATAAATTCTCACAAAACATATACACCTAATATTTCACATATCTCATCCTACGTCTCTCAGAATGATTCTTACATGTCTGTCATGTTTCTCTCTCCTCTTCTGGGCATACATTAGTTACCACTAATAAACTCATTATTCCCACAAGTGGGCTCACGAAAAAAAAATGATGCGTCATGCATGTTATGATGTTATTTAGTTAACAGAGAAAACAACTTATTCACAGTGCACAAAGACACTTAGCCACTTAGCCAATGACCAATAAGACAATGAATGTGTCCAATGAGTTAGTTTTACCTTGCTGTATTCTCAATTGAACAGTCACTATAAAAGAGTGCAATTGTCATTTCCTAATACTTGGAAAATGTCATTATGACATTATGAATGTTGAAAAAGGAAGACTTGTCTGAAACTTAAAGTATCAACACAATTTAAGTTTACAAAGGTCACTTTAAAAAAAGTTTACAGAATTGTAATAACCACCAAAACAGATTTTTTTTAAATAGACCATTTATTCTTAAACTGGTCAAGTAAAATGTTAATGCAAACATGGATGAAAGGTTCTAAAAGTGATGTTGATGAAATAAAGATGGAGGGACAGGATTCAGATTTCTGGCAACTAGCAGGGAGAAATGTGTTGCTCACTGAAGAATGAGTCTGAATTATATACCTCCTTTTTCTTCCCTTTTCACCAATCAGATTTGAGCAAATCGACCTTGTTCTTGGCCAGGTCAAGGTGACTTTTGGCCGGTTCTTTGATGTCACATCACGTTAATCGATCTGGCTGATGTGTCCTGCATGGTGCTGATGTTTTATATCTGCTCTGCCCACTCCTCTATCTATATCTATCTATCTATCTATCTATCTATCTATCTATCTATCTATCTATCTATCTATCTATCTATCTATCTATCTATCTATCTATCTATATATCTATATATATATATATATATATATATATATATATATATATATATATATATCCATCTATCTATATCTATATATCTACATATACTGTATATCTATATCTATCTATATCTATCTATCTATCTATCTATATATATATATATATATATATATATATATATATATATATATATATAGGATGCTGGCAGCTCTTACGTACTTGACTCTAGCGCTACCTGTTGGTTCATTGGAGTAACTATCTATATATCTATTTATATATCTATCTATCTATATATATATATATATATATATATATATATATATATATATATATCCATCTATCTATATCTATATATCTACATATACTGTATATCTATATCTATCTATATCTATAAATATATATATATATATATATATATATATATATATATATATATATATATATAGATATATATATATATATATATATATATATATATATATATATATATCCATCTATCTATATCTATATATCTACATATACTGTATATATATATCTATATATATATATATATATATATATATATATATATATATATATATATATATATATATATATATATATATATATATATATATATATATATATATATATATATATATATATCTATATCTATATATCTACACATACTGTATATCTATATATCTATATCTATAAATATATATATATATATATATATATATATAGATATATATATATATATATATATATATATATATATATATCCATCTATCTATATCTATATATCTACATATACTGTATATCTATATCTATCTATATCTATAAATAGATATATATATATATCTATATATATATATATATATATATATATATATATATATATATATCCATCTATCTATATCTATATATCTACATATACTGTATATCTATATCTATCTATATCTATAAATATATATATATATATATATATATATATATATATATATATATATATATATATATATATATATAAGATGCTGGCAGCTCTTACGTACTTGACTCTAGCGCCACCTGTTGGTTCATTGGAGTAACGGCCACATCCGGTTACTGTCGAGCTAGTTGGTCACGTGCAACAGGCTCTGAACTCGTGGGACACACACAAGCAAGACCGGATTAACCATTAGGGCAACTGAGCACTCGCCCATGGGCACATGACATCTAAGGGGGCTTGGACAACGTCAACTAAAATGTTATAACGTTATAAACACAGTCCTTACTCTTTACTTTCCTTAATGTGAGAACTTTATTGCAACTTGTTCGATAAAAATATTATGTGTCATAGGTTCAGTGAGTGAGACATGAATTACATCTTTTGAGGCTGTCTTCAAAACTTGAAATTGTTAATCCGGCCCTGCACACACTTTGGAAAATTACACATTTAACACTTAAACCGCAAACGCTGTCGCTACTTCATGCAAACTATTTGTATTGTATGCATAGCTGCACTTTGGCACGCATGCTATGAATATTTAATGTCAATTTATATGGCAAAATATATAATTACATTGGCATTATTAGTATTGGCATACGCTACTATGACATTTTCTCTGATCACACTTGAATAACTATTACTTTATTTATTACATTTTATGGCATACCATTATTAAATTTTTTGAATACTATAATATGACTTTTTCCAGGACAACAGTGATGACATGTGTATGTTATTTAGGTTGTATTCTTTAATGTCATACTGTACTACAAATCATTGAATGACATATTTATGGCCCATAAAAAAAATTATGAAATATTTTTGCAGCAAACTCCACTAATTCTGTTTGTGTCTTTTGCACACTATATTATGAGATGTTAATGCCATGCTATTTTAATGTTGTTGATTTTCATATAAAAAACTATATTATTACAGCATTTATGACACACTACACTATAATATACTTATGTGCATCTTCTCAAAGGCAGCTGAGCTTCTTCTGATGAGCCGCTCTTGATGCCTTGTCTCCACATAAAAGTCTTGCTATGCAACACAACTGAGATGAGAGCAGAATGCACAGTCAGCATCAACACCGGAGAGTGGAAACATGAGTCTTCATGAGTGGGTGGTGTGAAGACGATCTCACATCACGGTGGTCTGATCACAAAACCACGTCAAGGTTTGTAATGATGAGCTTGCGGTTTGAATTTCCATCTGCGGGGGCGTGCAGGGGTGTTGTTCTGCAGCCCCTCACCTCTGTTGTGTATAAGAGGTGTTATCACCAGACACACACTCAGAGATCACCAGACACACACGCAGAGATCACCGCTCACTGCCAACAATGGGAACTTCTTCAGGCCTCCTTGTGTGCATTCTGGTGACATGTTCAGGTGAGCTGATGTATTTCTCATTGTAACATTGTCTTTATCGTGGAAACTTAACATTGTTTGTTTTGTCTCTTCACAGTTTGGACAGTTCACGGGAAAAACTTTGAGGTCAACACTGATGATGGGAAGCAGCTGGAAGTGGAAATCTCTGTGGATGCCGGCAAAGTAATGTGGCTGCTTCAAACACTGAGTCTGCAAATATCAAAATGTGATATGATCCACAATGCGTCTCTTGTCTATTTGCTGTCTCATGAGCCAAGTGTGTGTCATGTGTGTAACTGTACATTTGACCTTCAGACTGACGCCAATCAAAACTTTAAACATGACCGTATTGCTCATCCCGGCCTAAAGCCAACCTGATTAAACTCAGGCTTATGATTCATAGTGATGGATGTGCAACGATCTTCAGCAAAGTAAAAGAACCACTGCAACTAGGAAAGAAGCAGAATGCAATTAAAGTATCACAACTAAAAGTACATGTTTGTCAGAAAATAGTCCCTTAGAAACACATATTAATCTACATGTCATGATATGATTGTTATAACTGATGCATCCTTTAATAACACATGTATATCCTTTTTTCCCCTCTCAAATATGAGCTATTGTTTAGGGACACTGAAAAAAAAGGATGAGATGCATGTCAACAAGACCCATTTTATCTGATTTCAACATATATGATATTTTGATAGAATATATTTATTATATTGCCATGTTCTCGTGACAAACATTTAAAGATGTCCCAATATGGTCTTACAACTAATGCATCCCAAATGAAACCATTTATTAAGTTTGCATTCACTTCTTATGTAATGCCTTTCCATCACAGAAGGTATTATTCTTGGTAAACATCCCTTTGCTCAGTATGTGTCCTTTTCACCTGCAGCGTCCAGGTCTGTGCTGGGTGTGCAAGTGGTCTTTAAACAAGGTGAAGAAAGCCATCGAACCCAATGCCACCGCGGAGGTGAAGTATAGAGCAGCGGCCCGGCGGCTCGGGGAGCAGGATGACCTCGTTGCTGCATCGTCACGAGCAATGACGGCGCTCTTCTTCTCTCACAGAACCTGGTGTTGAAGTTGAAGTCCATCTGCAAACAAACAGGCCTCCTAAAACCTCTGTGCAGCAAATTTGTGAAGAAGCACCTCGCAGAATTAGTCGAGGAGCTCACGACAACTGATGATGTGAGGACGATCTGTGTCAATACCGGAGCCTGCAAGTGAGTTATTTTATTATTAACTAACAACATTATCTAAAATAGTGATTCTTCACAAAGCCCATCCAGACAAATGTGTATTCTGGTCTTAATACAACTCCTAAATGCTTTTTCTTTCAACACAAACTCCAGTGGTGGAAAGTAACTACACGTATATACACTCTTTGTGCATTATTTGTTATTTATGCTACTTCATAAAATTTCAGAGGGAAACATGATACTCTCCACATTTGTATTGTAGATTAAATTAACTTTGACCAACTGCATTTATCCAAAATGAATAAGAGAGAGAGCACCTGATGTGCTCTCTTTAGGCCCAAGGACTCGTTGGACCTGCTCTTTTATCCAAGGGACGAGGAGTTGCCGATTGAAATGAATGAATTTATCTGACGTTGTATGCATGAACAATAAACAAGCTGCACTTCAGTTATTTGATTGTAACTTAGTGCATAGAGTATATAATCAAAAATCTCTTTCTTACAACGTTGCAATGTCTGTTGCGTAAATTCTGCACATTTGATATCAATAAATGATTGCATTTAAAATGTTCAAGAATATTTTTTGTAGTACGAGACACTGTGACTCTAGAATTGCATCTGCATGCTTATACATATCATACCTAAAATGTTGGTCAATATCTATAACTTTTTTACTGTAAAAGTACCGGGCGTTGAAACTTTCTTACAAACTACAGTATTTTGTAATCAAGTACGTACATCCCTTTATGCAAGCTGCATTTCATATTCAAAATGACCAAAATATTATTAATAGTCTGAAGAGGTTTGTGTTGTTTTTTTGTGGTAAAGCTTCTCAGAAACCTTTATTCAGGATACTTGAACTCCACTTTTACACCAAAGAAATAAATAGCAATGCCTTCAGCACTCCTCCACTGGATTCATTTGTATTTGATTAGCAACCCCCCTCTTTCGTTTTTTGCTGATCAAATACAAATGCATCCCCCTCATGGCTTCCAGTTTGTGTGTAGCTTTTAAAGGATGGACAGATGGCAAAAACAAGCAACCATTGCTCAACCTTCCTCTGACAGGATGTTGTTGGGTGCTTTCCATACCTTGGTCTCACCACAGCAAAGAAAAGGAGAAAAAAAAACACTTTAAGTTGGTGTGAAATAGGTTATACAGGCTGGTATACATGTTAAAATGGCTCATGCCGTTTACAAGTACACAGCTGGTGTCTTCTTCCAAGATTTGTTGCATAAGTGAACAGATGTACAAACAGTGCAGCAAACATTATTTCAAAGTGACCTTTGAACAAGAGTCCCGTCAGCCAAATGTCTGGAAGACCACCCATCGGCCTCATCACACCCGCCCACAGGTTCAGCGTGGGCACGTTGCATCGGCCAGGCGACGACACACTCAGCGAGGTTGTGTTTGAGGGCACGGCAGGATTTATGTTCAATCTGTTTCCGATAGTCAAAAAAATTAGTTAAATATGTCGTTGTTCAGGATTTCTGTGAACCAGCAATAATCCGCTAATAGTGGTAACAAATGGGCCACTGAAGGACGAAAGCATCACGAGTCACTTACATTTTATTTTATTTTTTATATATGAAATCATACAATCCAGCATCCAGTGGGTGCACCACGACAAACACACTCAAGGCTCTCACTGATGGACATAAATAACAGAAACATATGAACCGCACACAGAATGTCCGTGGATGCCAAGGCGCTGGCAGTTTGCTCCTTTCGAAGATGTAAGCCCCGTCTTCAAGTGATCACGATCGGCCGTCGTCTCCGGTTCCCCTCCCTCACGAGGAGGTGGCAGCAGTCAGCAGACACTTACTGTGTCGGTCAATGAAGTGACCGCGGGTCCGACTCGTGTCCCAGCTCAGCTTCAAGGCCTGCCGGTCCAGCTTGTTGAGGCCCTGAGAGCAAAGACGGAGATCCTTGACCAGCTCTGACAGACCATCCAGACCGCCACTGTCCCAGGGGCCGGACACCTCACAACCTGTGGGCCCAGCAACAAGGAGATGATATTAGCCCACCTTTGTATTACAATAATCAGGGTTCTTACACATGTTGACCAATGGATTTCCATGACTTTTCCATGACTTTTCCATGACTTTAAACCAAATTTCCATGACCAAACTGAAATCTCGGTTTATACATGAAAAAGTGAGAACATTTAGTATTTAAACTGTGAATTCCAAAGCATACAGTAAACATTAAATAAAACAAATGAATAGGAGCCAATATTTTAATTAAAGAATAAACATTTGCTTCCCGAGCGATGGCTATCGAACTTTTCAGTTAAGGTGCGTTCACTTGCAACGCGGGAAAAAAAGAAAATTGTGCCGCCAGTATGAGAGCGTATGCCGGCTTATATTTTGAGTCTTTCTTTCTAAAACATATTCATTATTTCAAACTTGGCGTAAATGAACTAGTGAATACTAGTGAATATTACAGATTTCCATGACTTTTCCAAAACTTTTGTGATTTAATATTTTTCCATGACTTTTCCAGGCCTGGAAATGACCATTTTAAAATTCCATGACTTTTCCAGGTTTTCCATGACCGTAAGAATCCTGAATAATATACTTAATACAGACATCCTCACCAGTTCAAATGTAAACTAACTGTTAACAGTTTAAATTATTATTTATTTGATCTCACACAGTAATAACATGTAGGTTTGAACCAATACACACACACACACACACACTGATGTACCTTGGAGGTTTAGAAGGGTCAGAGGTCGACAAGCCTCTCGGAGTGAGACCAGGATGTTGTGAAGTGCTGCCGAGGTAACAGATGGATTTCCTGAAAGGTTCAGACTCACCAGAGTCGGGCAGGAGGGCAGACACCTGACAGGAGAACCAAAAGGTGACCAGAGGAAAGGATGACTGCGTAGAGAGGCCAACAAAAGGCAAACCACAGACATCCTAAACTAAAGACGGTTCACCGTCACAAAGAGGACTTGGCTTTGTGTTAATGTTCGAGGCGTTAATGGATCCAATCATAATATCATAATATAGTTATCAAAGACATGCAGCACACACAGACACACAAACACACGCTCACACTCACCTGGCCAAGGTGGCTACACTGCTGTCTGTCAACTCGTTTGCTGCCAGACTCAGGTGGGTCAGTGAACACTCATCCTAGAACAAAGACCAATGCTTTTATTTGTTGGTAATGTTCTGAGGTTACACCTGAAGCTCATGAATCAAATCCGTATATTTAATAGTACAACACGTGATTTTTGTGTGTGTACCTGCGACAAGATTTTGGTGAGGTGTTCCAGCGCCGGGTAATCTGCCGGACCCCTGCAGACTGCAGACAGGTCCAGGTGTGTGAGGCAGGGAAGAGGCAGCGTCTTTAACACTAGCTCAAAGCCAGTGGAGCCCAGTGCATTGTGGGATAGACACACTGATTTCAGGTGGCCGGTTCCTGAAAGATCAAAGAGTACCATCTATTTATTAATATACTCATTGTAAAAATATAAATATCTTTCTCTCAGGCTAAAGAACAATAAATGTTGGTTTCTGATACATATTGGATTGTAAATACTATAATATCAGATTTTGTTTTGTCGAGCGATTTTAAAAAAACACGACACAAAAGCTTGCTTGGAATTGAAACCTCTCAAACAAGGATTTGAATAAAACAGGACACTCTTAGCTTTATTCATGCCACTTATCACACACACTACAAGTGCTCATTTAAAACCTATTGAAACAAACACAACGTTATCCATCCCACTAACTACCCTGGCATCTAACACAGCAGTGGCATTTTAGTTGAGCTGAAGAAAACTCTGACTCCGCCTCTTTCACACACGGTTTCCTGTAAATTACTGGTCCCCGCTTGTGATTTCTACTTTTCACACCTGCATTACCACCGGAACAGACGGGGGCAAGGGAGACGCGTCCAGAATGCTGCAGCTTGTGTTCTCACTAAAACTAAGAAAAGAGATCACATGACTCCTGCACTAGCTGCTCTGCACTGGCTTCCCGTAAAATCAAGAATCACTTTTAAAATTCTTCTCTTAACTTACAAAGCCTTAATTGGTGATGCACCATCATATCTTAAAGAGCTTGTAGTACCGTATCACCCCACTAGAGAGCTGCGCACACTAAATGCGGGGCTACTTGTAGTTCCTAGAGTCTTAAAATGTAAAATGGGATTCAGAGCATTTAGTTATCAAGCTCCTCTTTTATGGAACCAACTTCCAATTTCAGTCCGGGAGGCAGACACAGTCACCACATTCAAGAGTAGACTGAAGACTTTCCTCTTTGACAGAGCTTATAGTCAGGGCTGAATCAGGTTTGCCCTGGTCCAGCCCCTGGATATGCTGGTATAGGCTTATAGCTGCTGGGGACGTTTAGGATGCACTGAGCACCTCTCTCCTCTTTTCTTTCTCCTATGGATGAATTTTCATTTCTCCATCACACATGACTAACTCTGCTTTCTCCCGGAGTCCTTCTGACTTCACGTCTCATGGGGTCATCGGACCCTATGAGACGGCATAGATCCCATCTGCTGATGGATCATCGAGGACTGGGTCCTTTGGCGTAAATGCTAAACCTTCAACAAGTCACAGATTAATAAACAATGGAGTTGGACGTGACCGGTTATGGGTTTATCCCTACAACGTTACTGCCCTCACTCCAAACACGGCCGTACCAACGCTTTCCCCGAAAGGCCCTTGAGGTCGGAAAGTGGCGGTACAGACTTCCTCCGCTTCCATTCACAAATGGCGCCGTGCGGGACATGTTCCTGAACAATCTAGTGACAGGCTCCCTGTGTGAAAGGGGACTTTAGGCGGTCACCTGTCAGGGCGTTGGCCAGCAGCAGCCGATGCTGCTGCAGGAAGCGAGCGGTGAGGCCACAGGCCTGCAGAGACAGCCGGGCTAACAAAGGGCAGCAGCACAGCAGACAGGACAGGGTCTCGGACACGCCGTCCCCCAGAGGGTTCATGCTGAGGTCAAGCTCCTCCAGGCACTGAAAGAGGAAACAACAACAAACAGCACTGTGCATAAGAGAGAGATGACATGGGTGTTACGCTGCTGGTCTGTCATTCTCAGGTGTGACGGGAAGACGTGCAAGGAGGGTGAGATGTGTGAGCGGTGTTTGTTTCAACACTGCGGTGTGTTTCTTGACATACGAAGGGCGTATTATTTCCTGAGCTTTTTCTGACACACCCATTCTATTATAGACTCTGAAAATGAAAATGTAAAACTTCTCTGTATTTAGAAGAATCCTGCAACAAAGGCAATAAAATAGAATAGACTAGTATTTTGTGTGTAGTACTGAATTAAACCGCAGCATGTCTTTCCATTACTTTTTAAAATTAAATTAAATACGAGGGAATTTATTTATCTTGTTCAGTGCCTTGGTGGAGGCAACATCGCTGCACAGAAAACATAAATCAGCATTACTTGTAAAAAGAGTGGGCAAATAAGATACATTGTGATTAAGGGTGAGTGCACGCTTTAAAGTTACTATAATATTAATGAAATAAACTAACTACGATGTAAATCAAAGAGAGTCAAAAAAAAGAAAAAAACGTTACCGGAAACGCAGGATGGCTCTGTCCCTTTAAAGCGTTCACCGCCTTCTCCAGCCCGTCTCCTGTAATGCCGTTGGCAGAAATGTCCAACAGCCGAAGCCGAGGCATGGTGATTGTCGTGGCGACCAGCTCGGGAAGAAGGTTGTCATGGAGACGGTTGCCGGAAATATGCAGCTCGGTGAGGCTGGCCTGCAGCTTTAGGGCACGGAGGAGCGGGTTGAGGGAAGAGGCCGCCAAGCTGAGGCCGCACACCGACACGGAGGAGCTCCCATCCTGCACCTCGCACAGCCGGGTCACACGCTTGTTCTCGTCTGCAGGGACACGGACAGAAGCTCAGTGGGTTTTCAAAAAAGTGTGTGTCTGCGTTTGTGGGCATTTGTGTGTGTTGCTCACCCACTGCCAGGCTTTGACAGGCTTTCTTATAGCGCTCAGGGAGAGGAGGAAGATCCCAGGAGCCGACCTCGGCCAGAACCTGCAACAGCACAACGCCGCCTGCATCACTCCACGGAAATACACTACGGTTCAAAAGTTTGGGGTCACGTAGAAATGTCTTTATTTTTCAAAGAAAAGCAAGTTCTTTTAAAGAAGATAACATTAAATTATTAAGAGATGCACTCTATACATTATTAATGTGGTCAATTACTATTCTAGGTTGAAACACCTGTTTTAAAATAATTAAATATCTACACGGTTGTATAGAGTCCCATCTCCAGTGTTCTAACGGCACATTGTGTTATCGCCTTAGAAGATTAACGGAGGGTTAGAATTTTAGAAAACCCTTTTGTTATGTTAGCACAGCTGAAAACAGTTATTCTGGTCAGAGAAGCTTTTCAACTGGCCTTCCTTTTGAGCTTGAAGTCTGAAGAACACAATTCATATTTAAAATAAAAATCATTATTTCTAACATTGTCAATGGATTTACTATATTTGTTATTCATTTTTTATTCATTGGATAAATAAAAGTGAGTTTTCATGGAACACACAAAATTGTCTTGTTGGGTGACCCCAAACTTTTGAACGGTCGTGTAAGTCATACAACGAAGATACTTTCCTTAAAGCCGGGCCTTACCTCTTCATTGGTGTGGAGGACGGCCATCAGAAGGTCCTGCGGGGAGAGCAGAGCCCCTTCCTTCTGCAGTGAGAGGTGAGGCAGAAGGCCACATTTCTGGTAGTAGCGCTGCGCGGCCTGCTCACACAGCCAGGCCACGGTGCAGGAGGCCGCCTCACTGGGACGCAGCGGGGGGGACAGGATGAACGCAGGAATAACCACACAAGCACGGTCCATGTGGAGTCCACAGAGATACACGACCGTTCAAAAGTTTGGGCTCACCCAACAAGACAATTTCGTGTTTTCCGTGAAAACTCACTTTTATTTATCCAACGAATTGCAAAATGAATAAAAAATATAGTAAATATATTGACAATGTTAGAAATAATGATTTTTATTTTAAATATGAATTGTGTTCTTCAGACTTCAAGCTCAAAAGGAAGGCCAGTTGAAAAGCTTCTCTGACCAGCATAAGTGTTTTCAGCTGTGCTAACATAACAAAAGGGTTTTCTAAAATTCTAACCCTCCGTTAGTCTTCTAAAGCGATAACACAATGTGCCATTAGAACACTGGAGATGAGCCTCTATACAAACGTGTAGATATTTATTTTTTTTTAAACAGGTGTTTCAACCTAGAATAGTCATTTACCATGTTATAAATGTATAGAGTGCATTTCTTAATAATTTTTTATCTTCATTCAAAAAACATGCTTTTCTTTGAAAAATAAAGACATTTCTAAGTGACCCCAAACTTTTGAACGGTAGTGTACATGACTGGTGTCATTCATTGATATCATGCAAAAGTGACATATACACCAACCTTTGCGGAACTGGGATGAGGAAAACATCTTCCTGAACTCTGACCCTCATTCTGATGGGTGGGGGCAGTGACCCCGGCAGAGGAGCAGCAACAACACAACGAGCTGCAGGCTAAAACGTATTGACAAATACAAAAATACAAAGAAGAGGATTCGTTTGTTTTGTCCCGTCCAGAAGGTGTTGTCCGTCTGCCTGAGTCCATGTGAATGCAGTATTTGTCTCACTCCATCTCCAACTCATCCGATCATCTTTCTCACCTGCATGAATATTTGTGGGTATGGCGGCGTTTCCGGCCTCACGTCCTCATCGTCTGTAACGGTGGGGCTGTGTGACCTGTTGACCTCTCGTCTGCCCAACCGGACCATCCCTGGCATCTGAGTCATTTTGACCTGTTGAGGCTTCAGGCTGCTGCTGTTCTTTTTCAGAGGGAGACTCCTGCTGGAGAACGGAGGAACTACAGAACATGAAAGAAAAAGGGTCATAAGGAAGGTACAGAAAGTAAATAAAATGTGGATGGAAATAAAATAAGACAAATAAGTCAAGTCATTACTTCTGCAGGCCGAGTCAGAGTTCAAGAGGCTGTTCTGGCCTCTCGATGTTGAGGCACCGTCCTCCCCTCTCATCCCACTCGGATCCACTCCGAGCCTCCTCTTCTTCTTTGGCTGCATTTCCCCCAAATCATCCTCCAGCCAGTCGTCAGCCACATACTCCTCCTCGGGAACCAGAGCGGATTTGTTGCTGGATGAAACAGCTGGTGTGCTGGAGAACTGAGGCTGTGACTGACCCTGGAGGAGACTTTTGGCGCTGCCTAAGCCTCGAATGGCGCTGTGGTACTCCTCTCGCGCAAAGACAGATGGCGCGGGAGCCTCCCTCAGACTTTCTCGACCGGAGTTGGGCATCGGGTTGGCTTCCTTGTTTGCAGGAACTTCCTTTTGACTCGGGGCCGCTGGGACACTGTGTCGAGGGCGGACGGCACGGAGAGGACTCACCTGGCACTCAGAGTCGCTGCCCTCTGAGGAGCTGCTGTTATTCTAAGGAAGACATGCAGACAGTCATTGTAGATCTCATGGTTTCTGAAAGGGCAACCAAGGTCATTTACAACTTCTCCAGACCTTTCTGCAGGGTTCTTACACATTTTGACCAATGGATTTCCATGACTTTTCCATGACTTTTCCATGACTTTTCCATGACTTTAAACCAAATTTCCACGACCAAACTGAAATCTCGGTTTAAACATGAACAATTTAGAAAATGTTGTGCGTTTTTGAGCGTCTTTCCTTAAAAAAACATCAATTATTTCAAACTTGGCGTAAATTAATATGTGATCATAACATATTTCCATGACTTTTCCAAAACTTTCATGATTTTAGATTTTTCCACGACTTTTTTCAGGCCTGGAAATAAAATTCCATTAAAATTCCATGACTTTTCCAGGTTTTCCATGACCGTACGAACCCCGTTTCTGACATCACATTGTATGCTACAATGAGCCTTCTACGTTACTGCGGCTGACCGTTCCTTCCTGGAGCACGATCCACTGTAGCAACCGTTACTTTAAAATGTGTAAAAAGTATTTGTATCTTCATCTAAGGATGCATTTGGCAGACGTTACCCCGTACAGGACAGCAGCCTCAGTTCCTCTGGCTCTGTGCCGCTGCGCCGAGCCGCCGCTCTTCCACCGTTTGGGGCTGCCGGGTCCCGCCTTCACCTCCGAGCTCCTGTTGGCCCGGGGCCGGTCTTGGCTGGAGGAGGACAGCAGCGGCTCGGACATCTCAGCATCAAACAGCTGGCTGTCCTGCAGCGCATCGAACGCCTTGGCCGGGGCCGCAGCAGCGGGCACTGTGTGAGACAGAGATAAGTATGTGTGTGTGTGTGTGTGGGGGGGGGAAACAGTGTCTGAAAGGATTCTTTTTTTTAACGGCAAACCGGGGCTGAACTGTTGATGATGAAAAGGCAGGGTTCTTACACATTTTGACCAATGCATTTCCATGACTTTTCCATGACTTTAAACCAAATATCCATGACCAAACTGAAATCTTGGTATAAACATGAACAATTTAGAACATTGTGCGTATTCAGAGAGTACGCCGGCTTCTATTTTGAGCGTCTTTCTTTAAAAAAACATATTTATTATATCAAACCGGGTGCAAATGAACATGTGATTATAACACATTTCCATGACTTTTCCCAAACTTCTATAATTTAAGTTTTTTCCAGGCCTGGAAATGCCCATTTCAAAATTCCATGACCTTTCCAGGTTTTCCATGAACGTACGAACCCTGAAAGGCCTCACCTCCCCCTGCCAGCGCCTTCCTGAGCAGCCTCTCGGTAGCGACGCACTGCTGCTTGGCGTCGTTGTCCAACTCTCTGCTGTACGTCCTCTGCCACTGCCGCAGGGTGTCCATGGCGGTGTTACGCTGACGGAGGATGGAGGACGCATGAGGCAGACATTCAGTATTCTCAGAGGGGCGGAAACTCTTTAACCAGAAGGACGCAGACTGGGACTCACAACCGAAACCAACAAGAGAGGCTCGGACTGCAACTCACAGCGTGAGAGTGACTTCTCTCTCTGCCCAGGAGGTCGTAACTCCACCAGAACTTTGCTTTGCAAATAGCTGCCGTTATAACAATGTAATGAATGTTTTATAACCTTTTAGATGGAGAAGTATTTCTGCTGTGGAATTTTTAACTAGATTATGGTTACAGGAATCAGGGAATTAGATGGAATTAATGGAATTAATGGAATTAATGGTTTCATTATGAAAAAGAAACATATATACATGATTTTAGGTTATAATAATGATATCCATTACATGAGGCATACATGTGTACTGCATTTTAAATTAAACAAATTGTATTTAAAAAGTGTCTCATTGTTTCTGAGTTTCATTTATATTACAATCATTGGTAAATATTACTACCACAGAACCTGCTCCTGTAATTAACCAGAGTTTAAAATGCCACACACACACACACACACACACACACGCACACACACACACACACACACACACACACACACACACACACACACACACACACACACACACACACACACACACACACACACACACACACACACACACACACACACACACACCTACCTTAGAGTTGCGTTGGGTGACAGACGCCCCTCGCTCCACCAAGAGTCTTGCAACATTGAAATTGCCACACGAGAGGGCATCGTGAAGAGGCGTCACTCCTTCACACGACGGCCCACCTGGATCATTGATGTTCGCGCCGTGCTCCAGAAGCACAGGTACAATGTCTGCACGAGAGAAAGAGGATGCAAGAGTTGCTCTTTTTTATTTCCTACTCAAAGAAAAAAAATTAAACAAGGTGATATTAAGTCATTATGAAATCAGTTACCATAGTGACCGTGGTTGCAGGCCTCGTGAAGAGGAGTCCAGCCACAATAATCTCTTGGGTTCACTGGGTGACCCTGACAAACAAGCAGAGCATCGTTGGTTATCTTACAATTCAGGTTGTCTTTTTTTAAACTCTCTTCTGATCTTGGAACCAAAACGACTTGTTTTCCTCACCTGTTCCACCAGATACTGGACCTGCTTCAGGTTTCCGTCGATACAAGCTCTGTGCAGAGTCGTCTCGCCCTTCTCGTTCCTCTTGTTCCACTAAAGTAGGAAAAAGGATACAAAAAGAGAGGAGGCTGAAACACTGCAGGGGGAGGACAGATAATACAAAGATGAGATGATTGCTGGGGGAAATTGCAACAGATCTAAATCACTCACCCTTCCCGTCTTCCTCTTTCCTGATACCATCTTGTCATAACCTTCCAAATCATCATCTACAAAGCCAGATGAAAAGTAATATGTGACACATATACACAAACACAAACATATGATAACTTAGGGAATTTTTTTTTAATTTGTCTCGCGATGTCAGAGTGTCAGTTCTACCCGAGTCCGAGAGAACGACATCGCTGTCGTTCAGAGTTTCACTGTTGTCCATCTCCTCCTCTTCCTCGTCCTCCCCATCGCTCCCATCTGGGCTCCAGCCCTCAGCGGCACACAGCTCCTGCAGCCTCGCCTCAGTGTCATCAGTCTGCGATGAGCCGTGTCGTCTCTGCGCCGCCAGCCAGAGCCTCAGCACACGTTTCTGTTGGAGATAAGTGGGTGGACTCAGCATCTGCTTTTAAAACCTTTAGAAAGTATAATTCAGATATGTTGAAGGGGAACTCAGTATGAAAATCTATGAATGAATCTGCTTTTTAAATCCAGTTTGACTTTCTCGTATCCGATTCATCTTCTCAGCTCACCTGCAGTCTGGTGTGGCCAGACTTCTGAGCGCAGTGTGAGGCTGCAGTGTAGCTGCCCTCCATGTCCTCGAAGGCACAGCCGCTCTCCTCCTGAGCGGTTGCGATGTTCAGCCAAGTACTACACTCCTGGTACACACACAGACAAGTGATGAAACCACAGGTACGATCTATTCTTAGAATATGATAAACTGGGAGGAGACCCTGGGGAAGACCCAGGACAAGCTGGAGGGATTATATCTCCCGGCTGGCCTGTGAACGCCTCGGGATCCCCCAGAATGAGCTGGAAAATGTTGCGAGTGAGAGGGAAGTCTGGGTCAGACCCAATCACGGAATAAGCGAATGAAAATGGGGGGATGGATGGATAAAATATGATAAATTATGTGGACAGTTGGACAGTTTAAAGTAACTACTAATCAACAACCAATCAGGTCATCCCACCAAATCATAAAGGTAATTCAGCTGGGATTTATTTTATATCGTATATGGGGGGCGGCTGTAGCTCAGTGGGGTCAGGGGGTCGTCCTGCAACCCCAAGGTCGTCCGTTCGATCCCCGCTCTCCCCATTAGTTGCAATTCGAAGTGTCCTTGAGCAAGGCACTAAACCCCCAGGTGCATCGCTGCAGCCCACTGCTGCTTAATAACCAAGGATGGGTTAAATGCAGAGAACACATTTCATTGCATGTGTACCTGTACTCTGTGCAATGACAATAGATTGAATCCAATCCAATATTATATACATGATGAACCTGTTGTTGTGAAACCCAAATAGTGTCACTATGATGATATAGCTCATGCATACCTCGGTCGGGCTGCCCTGTCGTAAAGCCAGCTCCTGCCTGTAGTGCTCCACGGCCTCGCTGTGCTGCCTCAGGTCGGTGTGCGTCGCAGCCAGGGACACGTGGATGACAGCCAGCTCCCTTGCAGGCTTCCCCAACGCTTCAGCGCCCTTCAACTGCAGCACATAGAAAACACTACTTAACATAATTCAATATATTATGTAAATGCACTTAAAGGGGGAGAAGTTCAAACGCAGGGATATTGGGTGCTCAAGTGAACATTACAATGTCCTTTACCTGAGATTGATACGCGTCCAGAGCTTTTCTGTAACAGCCGACCTTACAGTAAAGGTCCCCCAGCTGCTCTGCCAGCCCCACGGCCTGATGGGAAGTAAGTCTTTTGCCCTGATCCTCCCCCAAGTCTTCCTCCAATTTACAACCCTTATCCGCTATGAAATTCAAACAAACCACGGCATCAACTCAGGTATCGTTGTGAAAAACAATCCCATATAAAAGATAATCAACATGAATGAGTAGGTAAACAGACTTGCTCTTTTACCATATTTAAAAGCTTTCTTCACTGCTTGCCTGTCCTGTGGCTGCTGGGAGCCCAGAGACACGGCTTTCTTCAGAGAGCGCCTGGCTGCTACAAAATCAGCCAGAGACAACTGCACCTGTGGATGAACGTCATCGAGATGCACTAGTTACACAATGCACAGCCGCGATAACAGAACACGCGACTTCAATTTGACTATTTTTGCTAAAGCGTTCTCAAGAGAGGGTGTATAGTACCTTGCCAATGCAGTGGAAGCACTCGCTCTCACTGAACTTGTCCTTGATCTTCCTTGCACACTCTTTGGCCTGTTCCAGGCAGCGCACGGCGTTAGACTGCTGACCGTGACGGAAGTAAATGTTGCCCAGGTTAAAATTTGCACGGTAGAGATCCTCCAGCAGGTTACTCTTCCTTTACAGGACAGAATGTAGAAAGCAGAATTACCAACACTTTACGGTCATCTTCAAAACACAATTATTGTAAATCAAGAGTACCAAAAAAATTATAGTTATAGCTGAAGAGGTTCTTACTCTGCAATAAAGACACTTCGTCTGATAAACTCGCTGCAACGTTTGTGCTCCCCGAGATGATCACAGACCAGACCAAGATTGAGGAAGAGGCGGGCCTTCATCTCTCTAATCTCTCGCTCCGGCACTGACCCTGGAAGAAAGAAAAATTAAACAAACATTACAAAAACTATGAGCACTAGATAACTTAACAGGCTCCATAAAAACCCAGAGGATACAAACAAACAGTGCTGACCTTCAAGGCGGTCATCTACAATGGCCAGGCTCTTCCTGAAGGCATCCTCTGCTTGCTCCAAACTGTTCCTCGATTGGTCCGATTCGTAACGGAAGAGGTAGGTTCGACCAATCGTGGCGAGTGCCCTTTGCTCCTCAGCATGATCTCTGACAGAGCGAGCCAAGTCCAGGTGACATCGCTGGTGCTGAAGAAGAAAAATACATACCACGCCTGAAATACTTTCTTAATGTCCACGGAGCGTTTCCATATGAGCCGGCATGTTGCCCGCTACGTTTGCATCACTATAACACTGACATTACAAGCTGAAATAATATGTTTTAATGGCCACAGAAACCCCTTCTGTATGAAGCAGACCAGTTTACTCACTTTCAAAGCGGCTTCGATGTTTCCCATCTCTGCGTAACATTCTCCTATCTTACGATTGGCCACAGCTCGTCCAATCACATCGTTAAGCACCTCAGAAAAAGACAACTCCTGCTGGTGCTCCCTAATGGCAGCCTCGTAATCACCTGAGATACACAACAAATAGGAGGGGGGATGAATGAGTACATTAAGCACAGGACAGTAATGCCAGAGCTGCACTTCACATTCCTGGTTTTATTATTATTATTAGTAGTATGTGCATAGCGACAGACATGTGACACCACAAATGATTGCATACTTTCAGGGATTATAACAAATATCAAAATAAAAGACAAGTGAATTAATTAAACTACTTTATTTCACACAAGGAGCAGTTTAACTAACAATCGTTAGTCCATATATATTTATCACATGATGAGTAGCTCAGTATAATCAGTATTGTTTAGACATGTTACTGCCATCTATTCTGTTTAAACACTTCTGATGTGTCCTTATCTGTATTGTATCATTAAGACTGTATACATTATACTATATGTTCCTACTGGCTTCCTACTACTGTAATACAGCTCTTTACTCAACAGTATATTCAATATTGTGAATATGATGAACCACTTACCACTTCTGGACAGCAGCTCTCCGAGCTGATTGCAGATATTCGCTTCCTCTCCTAAATTGTTGCTGCTCTGCGCTTTGCTCTTTGCTTTCTGCAGCTCTGCAGAGAAACATCACGAGTCAACAGTGTGTAAACAATACAAACACACGTGGTAAACAAGCGTCTTACAACACCGTTAATCAAAACTTACGTTTAATCTCCCGTGTGGAGCTCATCGTGATGCGGCCCTGATGGGTAAACGATGTGTTAGCGAAGCACGACGCAGCGCATTTAGCTTAGCGAGCCCCAGCTGGCAAAACATAAACAAACCAACTTATTTCCTTCACGTTCACTTATTCTTCAATGTGCATCTCAATGAATGTCCTGCTTGTCATTCACGTATCCGATCGTGTCTAACATCTCATCAAACAGCGCGACCAGGGAAACAGTGCAGTAAACATCAGTTTGCCTCAGCTACCAGTCATCTGACAACTTTGCAAAGCCCCGCCAGTATTACGGGAGCCAATGGCCGAGATGAGTAACTATTCCCCGATCACTGCCTCTTAGGCACACATCCCGCTCGGCTCAATAGGATTATAAAGTCCTGCGTTCTACACTGCTCTCAACCGCTAACGTAAATATAACTTAGCACTTAAAAATACCATATATTATGTGTTAATAAATCTGTGGATGGTGTACTATAGACTCCAGAGTGTGCCTGTCCGCCTGGCAGACTAAAGTCCGGGCACAATACAGATCTTCTATTTCTGAGTACCGTTCATTGGCTAACGCCAGAGCGTGACGTAATTCTACATGGCAACAAAGAGAAGGGCTAGGTAAGAGAAACCTTCTTGTGGTTTGGTCAGTGGTGGGCTCTCAGGGCCAGCAAGGCCTTCTCTGATGGCCTAAACATCATCAGAATCACATTAAAAAATATATATATTTTCCCACAAATATGTATTAAATTATTCCACAGAGTAAGAGTTATTCTCTTTTACATTACATTACATGTCATTTAGCAGACGCTTTTATCCAAAGCGACTTACAATAAGTGCATTTCAACCTAGAGTACAAACTAAGAACAACTCTTAATTTCATAGAGTTCCTCTTGGTTGCACTGCTGCCAGCCCCAGGTTGAGATTTAGAGGACTGGTCTTTATGTTAGATCTTTTGTCCAATCACATTCAGCCATCATGTGTCGCCAGGGGGCTAAAATATGCCCTCAGGCCTGCAGAATCAACATTGCGGGCGCTGGTAGCTTAAAGTGCATGGGGATGAAAATGTTGTCAACCAATCAGCTTTAGAGTTGGCTACTGTAGGCCTGCTAGCTGGACCCAGAACCGGCACAGGAGCCAGGTAGTGCAAGCACGTCTTTTGATTGGATTACCAATATTGAGAGGCGGGTCCTCTGGGCAGGTATATGCAAAACCTCAGAACTAGGAAACTGAAGTTGATAAACGGATTAATTAGCGTACTACTAAACTGTTTGTTCAAACCACAGTGACGGAAGGAGGAGAAGATATCGATTAGGTTATTATAACGCCACTCAATACGAACTTTAAGACCGATGCCGACGCTACAAAGCCCGTCACAGGCGGGAAAGAGGATCGTTCGCCACTTTTAAAGTTCAAACTAGGATCGCTACCGATGGCTCTCAGGCTCCGAGGAGCTCTACACACCGGACTGCTGGCAATGCCGGTTGTTTGCAAGTGATCAATTTGGTGTTTGGAGCCACACTGGCTTTGCAAACTTGAGTTGTCTAACCAAGGCAGCAACGAGACACCAAAGTACGGCTGGGCACATACAAGCATTGGTGCTTTGAAAACTTTTGGGGACACGAGAGCTACAGATCAACGAACAAGCGCGCAGGGCAGCGGAGCTGCACAATGAAAAGGTGAAGAACAATAGGGAAATATTGAAGTGACAATATATAATATTACATATTATTACTTCTTTATGTATACAGAGTTTTCACAAAATGTTTAATCATGGAAATTAGGTTTAACGTCCTAGAAAGGTCCTGGAGATCCACTGGTCAGCATGTAACCAGGATGTGTACCCTAGATACTCGTAGGAATACGACTGGTGGGGGATTTGTGAATTGTTTATATGAGAGCTTTATTGTAGTACAACATATACGTTCCAAGTAGAAGTATCAATTAATAAATAGCCAAATTGAAGGGATTATGTCATGTAAATAAATATAAAGTTTCACGTTTCCCGCTCTACTTCTATGAAATATCATGAACGCCTGCTAGATATACAAAACAAACTGAAATACCTGCACACCACGTCTTCTCCAGAAAATGTTACTTACCATTGAAGAAAGCAAATTCTAATATTAAGTAAATTAAGTACATATTATTAATACTAAACTAGTTAATACTGTTTTTTTGTTGCTAACTAGTGGTAACAACATTCTCCTTTCCACTCCCCCTGTAAAGCTGTGATGCTACACATTGAAGCTGATTGTGGTACACAAGACTACACCGGGTTCAAAGAGGCTGATGCATCCTTTTTCAGTAATTTACTTAGTAAACACACAATCATAAGCAAGTTAATGTTTTATTTAATTCCGTATCAGATTATATTTTAACACCACTGTAGAATAACAAAAAGATCTGTGTATAAATCCATTGTTTGTGAGTTTGTGAATAGCTGTTATTTGCTCAGGCAGCAGAACTGCTGCACAAATCTGAAACACAAACAATTCCTGACGTTACTCGCACCAATTTTCCGATTGACGTTTACAGAGCTAACCCAAATTCATCATTTTATAATCCAACTGTTCAGTCTGCTAGAAAAAAGGAGGCCACATGGCCGATGACGCACTGAGACGTCTTTTGATTAGCGTATGCAGATGGGAGCACGCCTTGACGGACCCATCGTGTTGGAGCCTCTCATGCCATGCTAAACAATACACTGGTTATTCATCCTCTTGAGCTGGTTGAAGCAGGTTGATATCTGTGTGATGATCAGTCTGTTGCATAGTCCTGTATTTATTTATCTGTCAATCATCTGACAAGACAGAGGAACAAAGCTGTGTGGAAAATGTATTAACATAACTCTGTCTATATTTAATTTAATGTTACACTGCAGTCATTAGTATTATATTTGTGTATGCATATATGTTGTGTGTGTGTTTTTTTCTGTTTTCTTTCTATTTTTTTTCTCGTATTTTATATTTCACTCTGTATACTTTGCACAGTCACTGTTTTTTATATTTTATTCTCGTGTGTTTAGTTTATTGGTGCTGCTACTGTGACAACAAATTTCCCCTTGGGGATTAATAAAGTATCTATCTATCTATCTATCTATCTATCTATCTATCTATCTATCTATCTATCTATCTATCTATCTATCTATAAATGATATCCTCTCATGGTGTAGACTTCTGTTGTTTGAAAAATGTGAATCCCCTGTGAACAAAACTCAGACAGACGTGAACATAACTCCACATTCAGAACCCCCCCATACATTTGCAGTCAAGGCAGATATTTATTTTGACATGCCAGACACAAGACTCCTGCATCAGAAGGATCCGAGAAGCCTTTCACATCAGACACAGAGCTCCCTCTCAGCCTCGGGGAATCTGCATTTCTAAACCGTTGACCTTAACAGATGAATGCGCCGCATCGTTGGGAGAATTGGTGTTTCTGGGCGGTGCAAACTGAAGAAGAGCACATCAGAGTGCAGAGCGGAGCGGAGCACAGAGAGGCAGCCACATCCGCCGCTGCAGGGATCAAATCTGTACCATCTGACGCTCAAGGATTTATGGGTTTAGTCAAAATTGCTTTTCCCACTGTGGAGATTAAACACCGTAGGATGTTTTCCACTCAGGCCGTAGAATAGCTCAGTGTGGCGGCCGCTGCTGTTTTTCGTCCCTCTTATCGTCTCCGGCGCCGGAGAAGGGAATGAAGGGAATGTCTCTGCAAGGCAGAGGGATCCGAACCCTCGAGGGGAGCCGATTCTGACTGACAGGAGAGGTCTGTCCTCTGGGGAATGTGAGCCATGCAGGTGGATGCTGTCCTTGTTCTCCTCTGTGTTTGGCTCGCAGGTGCAGCTGGGAGGATTCCCCAGTCGAGGGGTAACAAGCTGGAGACCTACAAGCAGAACAGGTAATGTCAAAGGAGTCACTAACCCTGGAATGCATTGGTTTTAATCGTCTCAACAGTATACAGAATACTGGTTTTAAATGGATGGATTTTTTGCACGTTTTTTTAATTAAAAGCTATGTTCCCCATAGGGGCTTCATCATGTTCTGAGAGATGTTTTTTTTAAGTTAGCACAATGTTGTCCAGTGTTTCCTGTGTCATCTGTGCTGATCCCTCACCCTATGGAAACAGACTTATTCAGATGGCAGATTGGAGAGTGGAGAGAGAGGGAGACCTAAATCCCCACTTCCACTAGTGCATGTTGTATTCACAAATGCTACGGGATCGTTATTGACTGTGTTCCCCACTGGCAGCCGTTGTAACCAATGTCATTTCCAGGTGATGATTTAGGCTAATTGCTGCCTTGTTAAAGCATCCTATGGATGCGACTGAAGGACATCTGGGATTCATTAAATCACATCAATCGATTGAATTGGCATCAACATTGGAAGGGATGTAAATAGATAGGTTTTAATGTTTTCATGAAAAGTTGTATCACTGCTCTTTAGTGCAGCGAGCAGTATGTGGAGGGGCCGTCTGACATATCTCTGGTAGAAGAAATGTAACATTTTCACTATAACTATTGGCACATTAGAAATGCTGATAAATTGATGCTGGAAAATGTCTAATTATTTTCATGATCCAGTTCAATTCGGGGCACTTAATGATAACAATTATATGAAATAGGTATTTTTTGCATGAGGTATTTAGAAAGATGAATGCTTAACTACATGACACAATTGTCAGAAATAATTATTTATGAATCATCGTAATATTCAAAACTGCTGTGTATAAAAGGATGCAAGCGCAATTCATTTCATAATTGATGAATTTTATGATTATTTCCCCAATTAATCTTTCAATAAATACATGACCAGCGCCACAAGTGGCTTCTTACAATGTCTTGTTTAGTCCGACCAGCAGGCCCAAACCCAAAGAAAACCATAACATATTCACATTTAAGAGATGCAGCTGCACATACAGAAATCTGACTTTCACTGTACAAAACTAAATACAGCATCTTCAGTCTGACGTACATTATAAATTCAAATTTGATTATTTCAGTGAGTCAGTTATCGTTGGAGCACCGTTTGAATCCTAAAACAGCTGTTAGGGGTTCAAAAGATGAACGTTAAATGCACAACTAAATTGTCAGAAATACTTTAAAGAACACCCTCAGATGGCTTTGACCACCTGGCAGGGGTTGTGAGCAGAATAATAGCTCAGTGTGGCTGCAACTTATGATTATTGTCATTACCAATAAATCTATAGATTCTTTGTTACCAAAACATTTTGAAAATAGTAAATACCCTTCACATTTTGCTAAAGCCCAAAAATGTATGTCTACAAATGTCTTGTTTTAACCAAACAGACTAAGATATTCAATATACTCTCAAAAAGGCGAAAGAGAAATAACACATTTTGACCTTTGATTAGAACCAACAAATGTTTGCTGTGGTCCTAATATTTGCTGATTTATTTTGTCAATGTACTAATTGATTAATCGACTAATCGTCTCAGCTGTAGTACAAAGTCAGCGCTTTTAGATGGCTTCAAAATGCGTACATTTATCTGAAATAAGAAATTAGCAGAGAAATGCAAATTGTCTGTTCAAAAAAATCCCACAAATAATCAGCATAGACTGGACATTTTACACCATTTATATCTAAAAACTTAAATATTCTCTTCTAGAAATATCAGTAAATAGCTCAACTACTTCCCGAAGTCCTCCAGTGAGATGTGATAAGAGTACAGCGCCGTACCGCTCATGATGCAATCTACCTTGAATCATTTGCATCCACTTAATATACTCAGCATACCCTGTCAAATTATATAATCCCTCTGCCTTTAGATACAGTATCACTTGACATGCTGTAACTGGTGTTACTCATAGAACAGAGGAGACATGCAACAGCAATCTTTTATTAAGCTTCTCCTCCATTTGAGTGAAGTCAATGGGTTTGACGTGACTTCAGAGCGCTTGACTGGGCAGATCTGATTATTGAATAGATGATAAAGAGTTCGAGCTGTCTTTTAAAACCAAACAATCCTCATTTAAAGTGATCATCTCAGCCCTGCGGTGTCTAAGATGATCATTAAGGATCACAATCGTAATCATCAGTGGGAACACTTCAAAAGACAGAAAGCAGAAGTGGCTCAAAGCTGCATTGTAATCTCTGAACAGCAGCGTTGCCTCATTATCACATCAGTTGTTCCCCCTAACCCGTTAAACTTCCTCCCACGTACAAACCACATGGAAATGTATTCCTATTCCAGCAGGAGGAAAATATATAGTCCCACATTTCCCTTCCCTGTTTCTCATCACACCCCTCCTCTTCTCTCTAAGTGTGAAATTGAGAAAGCGGCTGGATGCTGCTGGCGTGTGCAGTGGGAGTTCTCACTATATTACTTACAATTTCCTTTTTGTTGCTGCCTAGTGAAGGAAGCGGAGAGGGAGATATACTTGTAGGATAGCAGTGCCACACAAGAAAATATCTCAGGAGAAAACCCCTCACGATGATTAAAGGATAATTTTTGAATGGTGGATTTATGATTATTGAGACGGAAAAATAAATTTCTAAATTTCCCTATAGGCTACTTTTGCTTTTCTTTCACACCTCCACATCTGGAAGTTAAATTGGCAATATCACAGTGGATAAGTACAAGTCTTCCATCCATAATCTCATTTCTTTCTTTCTTTTTTTTTTCTTAAGTTATCTCAAGAATCTGCAAAGTAACTATTTAGTAACTTGTTAGATAGCTAATGTTGGAGTATAACATATAAAGTAGCATAACATGGACATACTCAAATAAAGCACCAGTACCTCAACATTGTACTTGAGCTACTTTCCACCAACATCATTGCACATACAATCAAAACATTACACCCTTTGCATGTTGTACAGCCGAGCCCAGGCAGCCATATACTCTACATCCCTTTGTCTCTACTTCAGTGTGTTCTGCCACGCTCTCTGCATACACTCATGTGTCCAGAGTGATCTCTAGAGTATTCTGGCCCATCAACCTGATGCAGCTCCTGCAGTGATGTCGGCATGCAGGTCCAAGCTGCAGAGCAGAAGCAGCCGACAGTGTGCTGTGTGGCGGAGACAGGCAGAGGGGGGTCGGAGAAGCATTTCTGCCAAGAGGATTAGGAACCAGTTGCTGGATGGACACAGACCCATTGCCCATCAGAGCTCTGCAGCTAGTCGGAGAAACACTCTTCTCTTCTGCATTCGTGCCGTTCACCTCTCCCCCCCCCCCTCTCTCGCTCCCTCCGTGGTATTTCCTTAATGCATGTATAGGGATAGGCATAGGGATTTGTCCCTGTCTGTCACAGCATGCTCTACTCTAATAATCCATTTTAGGGTTTTAGGAAATCTTTTTTTCTCTCCTTATCTCTCTGTTCGTGAACTGAAAAGGCGGCCTGAAAGACAAGTAGAGAAAGACAACCCTCTTGAAAAGTGACAGCAGAGAAGAGCTGCATTCCTCTAAACCAGATGTGATGAGGAAATGCTTTTTTGAAAACGTGGCATTTTGTGGATAAAATGTGTGATGTGTCCGGATTACTTTCTCATTTAATTGATATAGTCTTCACTTAATAGTTTTAAATCTACATTGACGAGTGATAATTTCTCATAAAACAAGATTAAAGTTACATTTTTTTCCAACCAACGGCCCAAAACCCAATGATATTAAGTTTAACATTGTAAAATATAGAACTGACAGATTGGAACATTTAATCATGTTGTCAGTAACGAATAGTGATTATAATTTCCCATATGTGACGTCTTGAGATACCTTATTTTGGTCAACCAACAGCCCAAAGTCCAACGATATTCAGCTAAGGATCACAAACGACAAAGAAAAGCATCAAACCCTCTTATTCCAGAAGCAGGAACTGATCATTACCGTTTAATTATCAAAAAAGCTGCATATTTCATTTCCATGGATCGACTAATCAATTAATACGCTAAATTGTTGGAACTCTTCATGTATAACAAATGCAAATTAAAAACTTTGGAAAGAAAGTAACAAAGAAAGAACAATTTAATTTGACTATAAAAGCTCAGCAACACAATTACGTTGTATAATAATGCGGCTTTGTGACAAAGGGTTTCATTTATGTTTAACTGTTGTGAACTTATCAGGTCGCGAAGAGAGACCAGAATGGATGGAGATGGAGGTCCCAATTCTGGAAAGTAAGTCTTTTCAAAATCTTTGATGTGACCAGTGTTTGATTCCTTGTCCAGTTCATTTGGACTCACCGAACCCCCGAAGCCTCATTGTGACCACACGTCTTTCTTTTTTGTTTGTTTTCCAGCCCAATTTACAAGCGAAGTCCAGACATGACAAAATCTCTGATGACAAAATCTGAGCAACTCCTGAGAATTGACGACCATGACTTCACCATGAGGCCAGCATTCGGAGGTCAGAAAACAAATCTTACTTCAGAGCTTTTAAATAAAAAGGGTTTTATTTGTAGCTCAGAAGTGCAAACACTGCACGCTCAGGAAAAGATGTGTGTCGCGGTCGTTAGGTAGAGGACATTAAACTCTTGGAGATCTTAATGACACAATCAATGCAAGCTGTGCTTGGGTTTCCAACTGCAGCACATTTTCTTTCTTCGACTTGAGGTTTGATTCACTCCATTTTTATCACTATCACTGCGTATTAAAAGGGATTTGATGGCAAAAGGGTACACAGGCTTTTGTTCTTACGAAAAGATTGGAAGAAAATATATATTAATAATTCTTTTAGGTATTCTTTTATATTTGGTTGTCATTAAAAAAAAACACGAGAGCTGTATTTAAGTACAAAGAAATCAGCCATGACACATGCTGTTGTGATCAGACCGCGACTACTTTTAATCACACGGAAATCTGCTGCTGGAAACAGACCGAGTGACGCTGTGTTTGAATTCATTCATCAAGCGTGTCTCAGCTGGAAGTGGAAAAGAGAGCTCGATTTCATCCCCCGCTGCATCAGCTTTGATCCACCAATGTGACCTGATTGTATTAGTGTCATATTGGTGGATGATGATTCGGAGTAGAAAGGCGGAAATAGGTCAAAAGTAAAAATCCGAGCCAGACCGACACGGCAGTTGTTCGACATTTGTGTGAGTCATTGTTCTCTTTCTAAACGTGATTTTCAAAACAAAAGGTTCAAACAGCCCCTTATGGTCACAGCCAAAATCAGGCAGAGCTCAACAAGCTTCTACGCAGAGAGAAAATCTTTTGAATTTTTTATTTTATGACTATTTCAACTGAGTCCATTTTCTTTCAGGTCCTCCGATTCCCGTTGGAGTCGATGTTCAGGTTGAAAGTCTGGACACCATCTCCGAGGTGGATATGGTAAGTATAAAATATACGGTATTTATAATATAAAACACCATACTTTTATTTCATTCAGATTCTACTTTAAAATGTATGATAATAGAACACAATTGAATGTAAAAGATAAACCGGTGATTAATGTGAGCAATCTGTCGGGCTATAGGACTTCACCATGACGTTGTATCTGCGTCACTACTGGAAGGACGAGCGCCTGTCGTTCCCGAGCACCAATAACCAGAGCATGACCTTTGACAGTCGCCTGGTGAAGAAGATTTGGGTTCCTGACATGTTCTTCGTCCACTCCAAGCGCTCTTTTATCCACGACACCACCACCGATAACGTCATGCTGAGGGTCTACCCTGACGGCAACGTCCTCTACAGCCTCAGGTAAACACACGGACGCCAGTCTCAACTCAGCCAAGGAGGACTCAAGTCAGACAAGAGCTCCAGATACGTGTTTATTTATAAAAAACTACCTTTTAAAATAAAGATCTTGGTCATTCATCACTAAAATAGAAAGCATTGGCGAAGCTTTATTTTCACGTGTTGCAAAAACAAAGAAAAACATCACGACAGAATTATTTTTTACAAAAACATAAAACATAAAAAGATCAAATAGCTAAAGGTCCTTGATGATTTACTTTGATGATTTTCACAGCAGGTGATGCATTCTGTGGAATAATAACACTTCTGTCTCATTTTCCAATTTGCAATCAGTGAAGTAAACAAATATGTGAAGTTATCAGAGGAGAACGACAAATTATGTGTGACCTTCATCCATTTACTGCAGGGACTTCTGAACTGGTATTTAATCAGGAAATATATGTATTACATATCTATAAAAATGTTATATACAAAGAAAGTGTGCAGGCCACGTGATGGGGAGGGTTGGACATCACTGTCGACCACACATTTTTTGTATTGGGTCGACTGACATAGGAGCACATATACAGACATTTATAAATTCCCCATTTGTTGTTACTTGAGGAAGTTGAATTACAGCGTTTGTTGTCCTTTATGTCCGTCTTCCCGACAGAGTCACTGTCACCGCCATGTGCAACATGGACCTCAGCCGTTTCCCTCTGGACACTCAAACCTGCTCGCTGGAGATCGAGAGCTGTAAGTTGAAATGGAAAACAAGTCTTAATGTTTTCCAGAGTGTGGATTCAACATGTTTTACATTTCACAATAAGAGCTATTTAAGAGCCACTGAAGTGCAAATCTGTGTTTTAATCCAGATATAGTCGGAAATAGTGTAAAATATTGTCACAACATCCAACAAAGTTTACACTAAGTCTGACAGATTTTCCGACTTTACCTTCTTTCCCCTGCAGACGCGTACACAGACGACGACCTGATGTTGTATTGGAAGAAAGGCAACGAGTCCCTGAACACGGACGACAGAATATCTCTGTCCCAGTTCCTCATTCAGAAATTTCACACCACCACCAAGCTGGCTTTCTACAGCAGCACAGGTATGTAATCCACAAAGTACTTCCTCTACATATAGTTGACTAAACTGAATATGTAAATGGACCATCATGAATGGAACATCAAGATCACGTGAATTACAACTTTAATGAATATCATTTTATTTTATTAGACATTTCCAACTAAAGGATTAAGTCTGCCTTAAATGTCCTTTGAACGTCACACCAAGAATAATGGACTAATATTGAATCCTTCCAGCGAAACCAATTGAATCAAATTACTGCCAACCTCTTGTACTCTGCTGAGGAGCCACAGTGAGCCCCGCAGCATCCTATAGCTGCGTGTCACTTCCTAGCTCCCGAGAGCACCCTCAAGCACAGAAAGGATTTTCCGTCTTATCTCTCACTGCCACCATCGCTGGGAACCTCGGCTTTGAGTGTTCTTACAGTGTGTCAGCGGCTAACATACGACAATGTAATGGTGATATTTCTTCTTCCCAGGCTGGTACAATCGTTTGTACATCCACTTCACCCTGAGGCGCCACATCTTCTTCTTCCTGCTGCAGACCTACTTCCCCGCGACTCTGATGGTCATGCTGTCCTGGGTGTCCTTCTGGATTGACCGCCGGGCCGTCCCTGCCAGGGTGCCACTGGGTAGGATATAGTTTACTTTACAGGGCAAGGCTTTAGCAAAGAAACCCAGCTTTGCAAAATAATTATTTTGTATCGTAAATAAAAACGTAAACTGGGTGCAGTGGTTCCCAACTCCCAAAGTCTCTACAATGTTTTCTTCCAGAGATTTAAATAAGAAGATCAACACCGGTCTCAAGTCTACCGTAGCTAAAGGTAGAGGTAGCTTAGCTTAGCTTAGCATGACGACTGGAAACAGGAGGAAACAACAAGTCTGGGTCTGTCCAAAGGGAACAAAACCGGACTGTCCGTCTCATAATTGTCTCTCATTTTATTGCCAGGCAACGAGATGAGATTTCAGGAAGTTACTATTCCCGGGCAAAGACGGGCACTAAACCCAAACAACCGCAAGTTGTTGTTTTTTCCACTTAATCCACTGAGATATACAATCATAATTAGTTTAGAAGTGTTGCTGGGCAGATTTCTTTCCAGGAGGTGGTTAGCATAGCTTAGCTAAAGACAGAAAGCAGACAAAGAAAAACCGCTATGCTGCCTCTCATCTGGCACATAAAACCACACTTTGTACACTATGGTTTATTTAAGAATTAAACAATATATAACATTAAAATAAATGATATTTTGAAGTGCTGGTTGGCTTTGCACCTTCGGACAGAGCAGGGCTAGCTGTTTTATCTTGTTTTCAGTCATTGAGCTGAGCTAAGCTAACTGGCTGCCACTTCAGAGCTAATCTGCAGACGTGAGAGTGGAATCAATCTTCACATGTAACCCTAAGCAAGAAAGTGAATTAGCATATTTCATAAAATGTGACAGTTTCTCTTCAAACTGAAGCAACTTGTCACAGGTTTTCTGAACTATGAGTAGATTAAAGTAGCTCTAAGTGATTTTCCATTCCTGGTTGTATATTTAAAAACATTCTCATCGGACTGAGGAGGTCAATGCTTTGTGTTAATTCATGAGAATAAAGCCAAGATTAAAGAAACAGCGGAGAAACATGTGTTGTCCTCAATCTATTGACCTTCTGTTGACCCTTTCATGGGATCCCGACCTGCAGGTTGTTGTGTACTGAGTCGTTCAACAAGTCGGTCACAAAATGAAACAGGGTATACATTTATCATGCACAGCCCTTTCTATCATATCGTTACCTTCCTAAAATAATGGCCCAAGTAATCTATTTAAAAAAATATTATTTTGCCTCATCTCCTCAAGATAGGCTACTGGCCACCTCTGGTAAAATCGCCAGTTGAACACATAATATGATTCTACCCCTGTAAGATAATACATCACAATATCATATGATAGGTGTTCAAATATGTTGTGTTTTATGAAAAACCTATAAAAATTACGCATGCCATTATTTTAGGAAGGTGATTATATTTAGCATTGAGTTTGACCCCGACTCGCATGATTTAACTGTTTGTGTTTTTCACTCCAGGCATCACCACAGTGTTGACCATGTCCACCATCATTACCGGGGTCAACGCCTCCATGCCGCGGGTCTCCTACATCAAAGCGGTGGACATTTACCTCTGGGTCAGTTTTGTCTTCGTCTTCCTGTCCGTGATAGAGTACGCGGCGGTCAACTACCTGTCCACCGTGCAGGAGAGGAAAGAGAGGAAACTGAGAGAGAGAGTAAGTGTTATTGAATGTGACTTCTCTTTGTGGTTGTTCTTTGCCTGCAGTTAAAAACACAGTGAAACTCAGAAATGTTGATTTACAACATTTTTGTAAAAGAAGCTTTAGTCTTACGGAGTGATGAAATCACATTTCGTTTTATACAGGACATAAATAATTAATGTGTGATCTACTCATTCTCAAAAGCAAGTAAACACTGTGATGTTTTTATATGTTATGAATTAAGGACCGTTTGACTGTGAAACAAACATGTTCTTCACCTCATAGATTTGGATCTGTGCAGAGGACATCATGACGTGGTTTAGAGAGGAAATACAATTACTTAATATTAAAAAAAAAGATCACATTTACAATGAAGCTCATATGATTTACATCTCCCTATGGGATGATTTGATTTAAACTGTTAAAACTCTCGTTACACCCAGTAATAGCTGCATATAAAATGTTCTCATTAAAAGCAAGTGAAAATGAACCAGACACATTAATAGCTCTCTAAGTCAACAGCGGACAAGGATGACCTGATTTTACATTAAAATATTGTAGACATTAATACCATTATAAACACTGAGAAACATTAATTAACACTTAATCCGCATTTCCAATAAACAGATAAATATTTTTCTAAATTGGCTCAGTCTCGAGGCTATGGCAAATTATTTCTGGGACTACAGCTTGTGGACTATTTTGTTATTCTACATCTGCCAAATGCTGCAGCATATGGAGCCAAATTGCCAACATACCTCGGGGAACATTTCTAGCACAAACATCCGTCCACAAATGTTTCATGCAGAAGCTATTTAAAGGCCCTAAGTGCGCCTAAAAATGCTGAACATTTACCAAACTAATTTAATTATAATCTTGTTTTAATTTATGACTTTATAGAAAACAGTGTTTACAATGAATAGATTACAAAGTGTAAAGATGACTTTGTTTCCTTTATGCCCTTCTAGCTGCCGTGTACATGCGGCATCGGCAACCCAGACGACATGATGATCGACCCCCAGATCAGTGGCTACGGTTCCATAGATGTCAACACCACAGGGAATTATGGGATGCCAGAGAACGGCGGTCGCCAGGATCGAATGTTTGCCCAGGTTTCCCTGAATGACCCGCAGATCACAGGCCAGGTTAGGCCATCAAGAGGCTACGTGAACATCTGGATAGACACCCACGCCATAGACAAGTACTCAAGGGTTTTGTTTCCTGGAGCGTACATCCTCTTTAACATCATCTACTGGTCCATCTACTCGTAACCCGGAGTGAAGAAGTAGACTCTGAGAGTGTGGCTCATTTGTGAAAGAGCAGGAAAAGAAAACATTGAATATGATGCTCTTCAGACCTCTGACAGATTGGGGACCATTGCCTTCTCGACCCAGACACTTAAAACTGAAGAGTTTATAAATGAGATACTGACCAACAAGACAATGGATGTCAATGTCAATGGATCAAATGTTCATGTTGTAACTATAATGCTGTTGATAGAAAGCTGTTTAGACTGCACAGAGATGTATTAACCTGTGTAACTGTGTGTGCCAGAGCCATTTCAGTTCCCGATGCAGTGACACTTCGACCACATTTCAAAAAACGAAAATATGAAGTGAAAAGAGATTTCTGACATTCATTCTCTTTTCCATATGAACTATACTTGACAATCAATGGAAACCTAAAAATACTTTAAGAAATAGTTTGGCGTATTTGTTTTCTGGTGCAAAGTTAGATTATTAGTGGTATCAAGCCTCTTATCTGACTCTTGGCTGAGAAAACCAGTCACAAGATTTTTTAAGTTTGATTTTTTTATAGCAGCACGTAAGTACGACTCAGTATGTATTACATTTTCTTGTGATCTTTGTATCAATGCCATTGTTTTGCTGTCAAGCGTTGCATTTGTGATTTGATAAAGTTCAGTAAAAAGGCAAAAATAATGTAATATTAAAAACGAATGAGAAAATCTATGTTAATTAAATACAGAACACCGATTATGGTATACACTTTAAAAAATGTCCCTTTTTCTTTGACACAACTGAAGCTCATCTCCTCTGTTTGGTGTTGTGGGGCTTTGAGGTTCAACTGTTAGTTGCTAGTTTTATTGTCTTTTTCAGCTTAAAACAATATTATACTTTGTTAGGGAAAAGATATATAACAATATCTTTTGGGGGTTTCTAACAATTTAATGAGCAAACATACACATGTTAAATGAAGCTCTGGAAAAATGTTATTTATGGGAAAAATGTTTAATAAATGTTGTGTTTTTTGAAAATGTGAACATTATTTGAGCAGAGCTTGGGTGCTGAACAACACAATACTTTACATTTTTTATCTCCATGTAATACATTTAGGATGTACACATATAAATGGATAGAGATGCATGGATGAATATTGCTTGATCTGAATATTGCTTCTGTAGACATCAATTAAAATCTGCTAAAACATTTTTTCTGGTAGGAACTCTGAAGTCTCGGTACCACATTTTCATCCTATTTTCCTGCTCTTTCATAAAGAATATTCAAACAGTGCTGGAGAATAGGATTTCACAGTTATCAGACATTGGACTGCCACCAGCTGCAGGATCACTCTCCTTTCTATTGAACATGTTTGCTGATGAGCTTTCATGCCAAATCATATAAACTGCATATTCTGTAATACCATTATCTGCTCACACGTGTCTTAAAGGGATATAGTCGGACCATTTTCAGATTGCTCCCAGCCAAATGCGTGGATTACGTTGAAGAATGTTTCTTCATTTTTATTTATTTTGTTACTTTTCTTTGTCAAAGTAACGTCCCCGAAGGGAAAGTTGACAATTCAAACTTTGTGCATCAGCCTCCCTCAAAAAACTTCAACAAAGGCTTTCCTGCAGATAAAAGACATGAAGAGGATAACGCATCAAAAAGACACCGAGAACCTGCTGGGCCACCACATCTGTGACCTGTCAAAGAGAAGCTTTGAATCAACCTGTATGCTGGGAATCTAAATGGATGAAAAGTCATGAGTGGAAATTACATTTAATTCTAAAGCAAGGAATCTCTGTGTCTGTGTGTCTTTGTATGTTTGTATTTGGGTTAGTCCTTCACATATCGCAAAAACTGCTCATCCGATATACTTCACACTTGATGGTTGTATTCCTGGGGATCCAAGCGAGTGCTCGGTCAAAGTGTGTCACGACACGTTGAACATTAATAAACAAGTGCTGTGTTCGGCAGCGAGGGCCGGCTTCAGGGCTCTGCAGACTAAGCAGAGCGTGTCGCCTGCAGCTGGCCTTTGTAGATGGCAGCTTTGCGGTTCAATTTTGCAGCTGGATGCTGAAAACATGTCAGGAATGCAGGATAGTTAAAGTTACAGCCACTTCACTTCTCTGGCGTCAACACAAACGGAAAGCCAACTAAAAGCAGAATTTAACCAATACTGCTAGAATTACTTCCGCTAAGTGTATTTCACCAATGTTTCTGACTAGGAAACAGTGACTGTGTGTTGGTCAAAGGTGGGTTTAGAAACCTGGGAGCCTTGCTTTACTTTTCACCTGTTCTCTCACTGGGAATGTTGATAGAAGTAGTAGGCCTGCTCAAAAAAGTCCTCTGAATTTAATCTATTAATAGTTAAACTATTAATAATGGACAGTAAACTCCCTGCATTCAAATGTTTACTTCAAATGAAACATGAGTCTCAATTTACTGCACAATTTACTTCACCTTCAAGGTGGAGCTTTCAATTCTGATATGATTCATGATAATTTAATGAATTATAATAATACATCTGCAACATAAATTGTAAAAAGAATGTCAGGTAAATGCAGTGCTACTATTTTCCTATGAAGTAGAAGTACACAGTATGAAGCTATACAGTTTAATTGTATATTTCCAGGCACATTTTTGTGTTAAACACTTTAGTTTATCCTTTTCATATTCATCTATATATTAATATGTGGTGCTTTGTCATGAATGCCAACACATCTTAGTTTAGCTTGCCAACATTTGTTAATCAGTACTAAATGATAAATACAGCTGAAGATTCTGTGAATGTGATTAGTTTTGCAGATATTTTAGATAGTATTAGACATATTCAAATTTGGAGATTAAAAATAAATACATCAAAGATTTCATCCTCATGGTGGCGCTGGAGGAAAGGCCATGTTCCACCGAGCAACTCAGGGAGGCCCCGCTGTCAAACATATTGTAGTGTACACAACAGAGTTGTGATTGTACGGTTCTGTCCTTCAACACTATCTATATTAAAATCCCTATAAGTATTATTAAAGCAATGGTATTTATGGAGCCGTCAGGGCTGTACTGCTGCCTTTGAGTTATTCCTCCTGCTTCAGCTTGGCCAGGCGGAAGTCCTCCCTCACTTGCCTCAGCAGAGCAGGGCAGCACACGACATCCACAGCTGTCATCGCCAGAGCTTTGGCTGTCCTCAGGGTGAACAACTGGGCCTCCTCAGCTCCTGGCACAGGGGAAAGAGCAGAGGGGGGGAATAAAGCATCTAAGCAAAGAGAAACTTAACAGACAAACCAAGTGACCTGGAAAGAGGAAGATGTCTGAAATTGTCTTGCAGTACAATCCAATTTCATCACAATAAACAACCTCCCCTCCCAGTGCTGCGGTACCTGCTGCTTCGGCGTATTCCTCTGTGTGGATAAACGCGTCGGTGCAGATGTAGAAGAAAGGATGCATACCGAGGACTATGAATGAGAGGTTGCCAAAGTCTGTAGAACCTGTCAAATATATATAAATACTTTATGATTATGATTATTTGGTGATTACATGAACAACAATAAAGACTATCTGTGGAAATTGCTGTTCTGCTGTTGTACTTATTCACAAGGCAGGTAAAGAAAGATATTCTCAAGTGTAAATAATATCCATTTCTGTGTTTATTTTTATTTTCACATACCAGAGAAGTCAGCAGACTGCTCTTGAAACTGAATCCCCAAAGCTTTACAGGCTTGCCAGCGTGGCATTAGGCAGAATGTTACAATAGCCGTGGCTCGGGTAGATTATCTCCACCTGTAGGAAACACAGGTAGGCAGACGTCCATAAAACGAAAGATTACTATAATACATCAACAGAATATGGAACAACATGCATGCCCTGTTATCCGAGTTTAACCTCCCTGAAGTGAAGCAAAAGCAGACGTAGGAGGAAGGCTGCCTGAAGAGAGCGTGACTTGTGAGAGGAGAACAACCCTCGGAGCATAATTACAGGGCTATGATAAAAAGAGCCGTGTTGTATAACAGAAGAGCTGCATTGCTCAGTTCTATCTACATACACCGTTTGTTCTTACGGCGCTGCTGGAGGGAAGACAACGTTTTTTTTTAGGTAAGCTTACTTGGCAGCCGGTGGCAACAGCAGCTGCCCTGAAGCAAGCCTCTGCTTTAGCCTTCAGGTCACAAAGATCCTTAACCCGCGGAGAGCGCAGATAAAACTCTAACTCGTGGTGTAGGCGGGGATAATGTTGGGCTTCTCCCCTCCATGTTTGATGATACCTGTCGTGGAGAAGATGGAAACAATAAAGGATGGGATGCGACACTGAACCATTGCACATGTTATCTAGTTTGGACTGTGCGTCATTTCTAATTACCATCAGAGGGAAAACAACCCATCCCTCATTTAAAAAAAGGCAAATCAAAATATGTTACAGATATTTGGAGAAATTGCATAACATAGATACCCTATGGTTGCTATCCTCATTTAATTAGTGTACAACTGGTAGTGTATAACTTCCCCGTAATATGAAGATCTCACAAACACGTCCAAGTTTTCAAAAATGATTGAATGCACATTTTGTTGCAATTATTTTGAACTCTGAAAACGCACCACAAGCGTCCCCCAGCAGATGGAGTTTTCACGGTCCATTATTTCCGAGTACAATAAAGACTTTTCTTCTATGTGAGTTGAAGCAATAAAAGGACTTTGAGGTGAGATTGTTTTGGGTGAATGTTGGAGCTCGGTTGATCGCAGCCTCTGCCTGTTCCTCCCAGTGAAGCCTCCACTCTGGCTTGAGTTGCTGTCTGAGTGCAGAGAGATTGTTGTAGGCCAGCACAGCCGCATCCAGGGCGTTCAGCCCCTCCCAAGGGTATACGCTGAGGCATGAGACGCCTTCCCGTGGTACTTTACTGACACCCTGTGTGACATTGATGTAATGCTTTACGGGCGATTTGGAATACAGAGAGGTTTAAAGAGCAAGTTGAGGATCAATAAATGCTGAGAGCCGAAACGTACACGTCCAGTGCGCCACAGGGCAGGAATGACACGTCCTGCTGAGCCGGGTGAGCCATGAAGACGAGGTCGACGTCAGCGAAGGCTCCTGCCTCGATCAAGTCGATCTTTCCTCCTATAGCTTCCTCTGCAGGAGTTCCCAGAACTATTATCTGGCATAAAAAGCGTTGAATTCAGTCATTTGACATCATGACGTCAGCTCATATGTGTCAGTCCGCCTCACTGGACAAATAAGTCACAAATAAGGTGGAAGCTACCACGCTATGATAAAAAGAAGATTTTGACCTTCCATGACATTACAGAAATTACTTTCTTTATGTAAGAAATTAATTTTGTTTTTGTTCCTCTCTTATCTAATGACCTTGGCGATTCCCAGATGAATCTGAGAATCGCCTTCCCACCCACCCAGTCTGTGAATCTCACAGGCCTCCCCCCTCCGCTATCGGGGTGCAGGCGATTCCCAGATCAAAGCTGGTTTTTGCATACACCGCTTCCAGTAGTGGGAGGGGCTTCTGTGAGGCTCACAGACCAAATTACTGTTGGAAATCACCTCTACTTATAGACTCTGGTTCGGCGCGAGATCAAAGGCAGTGACAAGAGGGGATTTCCACCAGAAAACCTGTTTGTATTCAGTGATAACAAGATCAAGGGCAAACAACCTGACCTTTGACCCGATCGATCCCAAAATCTAATCAAATGGTCCCCGGATAATAACCAATCATCCCACCAAATTTCATGCGATTCGGTTTAATACTTTTTTACTTACGCGAATAACACACACACACACACACACACACACACACACACACACACACACACACACACACACACACACACAAATATGTGGCGATCAAAACATTACCTTCCGCATTTTCAATGCAAAGGTAATAATAAACATATCGCGTGGTCAGGTGACGTCACAGCAAGGGGCTTGGTTCAGAGACTGTGAGAAGTTCGAAATGGAAGGGTCTGGGTTCCTCATAGAACTGTCCGGTCAGAGACTCGTCTCACTCACTCGCCTTTCCCCAGTGAACACAGAGTTTTCTCTGGACGAAAAGCTACTCAACAAGCACCCAGTGAACAGTATGGTAAGAACTCAAACTGCTTATTAGCCATTTGTACGCGTGTGTTTTCACCGAGAGTCCAAGGTAAACACTCGCCGAGTCGCTAGCTAAAGTACGGTTTAGAAGATATTACAAGCTAGCTAGATTGCATTAGCTCTTAAACTTTACTTAAGCATATTTCCTCTAGTCTGTGAATTGTTCACTTCATATAGTTGTTTAATCCTGATTGTTTTTACTGTATTAATCAAATATATGAGTGACACATTTACAGACTAGATAAATGATGCTTCAGTAAAGTTTAAGAGCTAATTCAATTTAGCTAGCTTGTATTATCTTGTACACTTTACTTTTTAGCTAGCCACTTTGTGAGTCTGGACCTGAGTGTCTTTACTGGTTCGTATTGGCAATACAATAACTATAAAATAAGTATGTATCACGTAGATTGACTCATTCCAAAGTTCGATATCATATTTTACACTGTTGGATTATTGATACTGATTCATAAACATGTGAGCTGTATTTAAATGTAGCATGCTGTGCAGTTGAAAGCAATTTAACACGTCCTATGTATTGTTGGGTATCATTGTTCACTCTTTAAAATGCTTTATGTTTTATAAAAGTAACACGTAGTTGTGTAAAATGTAAAATGTTTCTCTGCAAAGTGTAGCTGTCATATACAGTAAGTACTGAAGTCAAGGATCAGCAGCCCTGCTCCTCCTTCATCCCCTTGTATTATACATTCAGAATGTGTAATAAATCTACTTTCCCTTACCGATGTAGATAATGTGAAAAAAAAAAGTGTGATCTAAAAGATCACTGCCGTCACATCACAGATCACAAAGAAGCTGTCCGGCCACTGCAGGGGACAGCTCTCTGGGTCACCTGACTGATAGATCCAGCCCCTAACCACAAAGCATGCACTCCTCTTCTGGGCATGACAGCAGCCTGGAGGGCCCTGACTCTGGGGGAACCAGGGACCAGCAAGACCCCCATCACCCAGACCCCATCACCATGCACTCCTCTGGTCATCACACCTGACTGATAGACCCAGACCCAGAGGGGCCGGGACTGGACGTGATGGTCTCCAGAGGGTCTGTATTGGATGTGTACCCTAGAACTCACAGGAACACAGAATACAGGACCAGTATCTCTGTAGTATCCTTAAGAGAGGCAGTGGCCCCCGAGGGCCAGCAGTACGTACGATTCCCGTCAACATACTGTAGCCTTGTGTCCGGGTTGAGCTGGCGGGACTCGGGTGGAGTTGGCCGAACTTCACGTTGATCCACATCTCCGGTGGATGACGAATCTCAAAAAACGTGCACGGATTCTTATTTTCTCCTCCTCCCCCTTTAAGGTGGTGGAGGAGTCTGAGTCGCTTGCTCTTCACCCCATGCCAATGAGCGGTTCAATTGTGTTTAGATTAAAATATAATATAGAATAGAATATAGAATAGATAGGTAGGTATTCCTTTATTAGTCCCAAAGTTGGGAAATGTCTGAATCCCAAAAGTTTAGAATGAATTATTTTGTACATGTTGCATCTTTCAATTTCACTCTGATTCTTCTTTCAGTTTTGTAAATCAGGCTTTGGTGGGTCAAAGTCGGCCTCACGAAAGCCACATTTAGTGGCTAGGAGGACCCCCGCCTTCTCCTCCTCCTCCTTTCATGTCCTCTGTGAGGACACCCAGCCGCCGTACTGGGAACTATGGCATTGCAGAAGATGCTGTGAGTACTATGCAACTTTGTTTGTTGCAAAGTAAAAACTCAAATGTACCTTGTAGATATTTTCAATATGGTTCTTAATATGGACACCATGACACGTTCATTGTATGTATAAATATACATGGCAATAAAGTTTCTGATTGTGATTTTGGTTATTTTGTTATCGGTGCCTTGTCAGTGTTGGTAATTTCTCTATTACATTTTTAAATAAGCAGCCGTAGTGTTATACAAATTATAATAATGATATTAATTAATTAAATTCCCAGTTTCCCCCTTATATTTCAGTCACATTGTGTTCCCTTGCAACTACATCTACGTATAATGATACATCAATTACCTTCTGTTCTGGTACACAATCAGTAAAGATAACAGTTGTTTGACTTCATTTGAATAAAATTGGGAACAATGTTTCTGTGCAGAGTTGTTGCTGTTATTATATTTATATTTCCACCTCATTCTGCTGTTTCTTGGAGCACCGCTGAGTAAAGGGTTCACCTTTATACCACTAGATGACAGTATACCTGTTATTGATACATATGTATTTAATGCTGTTTATTTTCTCTGATATTTAATGTTCATGGTTAATTTCCAGGATAGTTGTATAAATCATGTCTTTACTTGTTTTATTTGGGTCATTTTGGAACTAAACATTCCTATTATGGAAGAGTGAGGATATGATGACCACGAGGCAATTCATATTGACAATTGGAAAATAAGGAGACAGTTGATTTTTCTTATTAAGCAGCCTTCAGTTTGCACCCAGCCACAACACCACCTGTGCTTCACCTGTAACCTTCATTACTACATCATCATTACATCAACGGTTAATGGGGACACGTTTTTTGTTTTATGTTTATATGTATGTGTGTATGTATGTGTGTGTTTGTGTATGTGTATTTATGTATGTGTGTATATGTATATGTATACATACATATATATATATATATATATATGATTCTTTGTAATAAGTTTTTTCGAGAAATCATAGGTTAGGGCTCTTATAAGCTGGTTCGGTTCGGCTTCGACCCTTTCGTTCCCTCAGAGTCTTCTTTTGTGGAATTATGATTGTTGTATATTTTGCTGATCAAAATAAACTAAATCATCATCAACATGTAACCTGTTCGGTTGTGACTCCGCTGTCAGTATCTTACTCCTCTGACTACATCGTCATCAACATGTAACCTGTTCGGTTGTGACTCTGCTGTCAGTGTCTTACTCCTCTGACTACATCATCATCAACATGTAACCTGTTCTGTTGTGACTCTGCTGTCTTAGTCCTCACTACATCACATCATCATCATGTAGTCCTTTGGTCTCCAGAAGGATGGAGCTCTGTGTTGTGTGAACATGTGTTGAGTTGACTCCATGAGTTATTGTATCAGACTGAAACATGGAAAGCACAGCTCCTCTTACAGCTCTAACATGTCTCACATAGTTTATATATAGAAGTCAAGTGATTGTTAGGCGTTGTAGCCTGTTTTTAGCCCTATGGCTATATCTCTGCATGTACATTTAGATAAGCCATATTCAGCTCTGAACCTTCTTTCTACATCGGTAAGGGAAAGTAGATTTATTACACATTCTGAATGTATAATACAAGGGGATGAAGGAGGAGCAGGGCTGCTGATCCTTGACTTCAGTATTTACTGTATATGACAGCTACACTTTGCAGAGAAACATTTTACATTTTCCACAACTACGCATTACTTTTATAAAACATAAAGCATTTTAAAGAGTGAACAATGATACCCAACAATACATAGGACGTGTTAAATTGCTTTC